>JAVSBT010467539.1:0-22605 GCA_033118115.1 Pharyngocirrus eroticus
AGGATTAAGACAACTCCAGGCGTCTTGCGTTGGCATGTGTTTGGCATGTATCTGGCATGCATTTATTTAGACTAGGGCTGAGAGGCAGCATTTCACCATACATAGATGTATGTGTACATTTATATAAAGTGTTGATATCAGGGTGATATTGATTGGCATTCCATTGAACTAAACGCATCACAACTTTCAGCAAAAGACGCAACAGTTATTGTAATTCGTTTATTGGAGTTGAATGTAAAAAATATCAAAGTCTTAATTATGATATATCTTGCAATTTCAATTGGCATCCTTAATATCCTTATCCCTCTTTATCTGAGTAGAAAAAGACAGACATATTAGATTATTCATGTCTTGAAGACATGTAGGAGCCAATCCTTGTTACTGATATACTTTAGTTTTTTTTAATGGTTATGTATATACAATAGTATGTGCTTATGCATCTTCTCCTTCATGTTAGGGGGGGGGGGGGGGTATCACAAGTAAAGGCTGTAACACACTGGCTCTGGAAAAGAGAGAAGGAAGGATTAGGCTCTGCAGGAGAAAACCAGGGAAACTCCAAAAATCACAAATCATGGGGGTCAGCCAAATCCATTCATATTTTGCTTGTTTTTTAATTGTGTGGAACTATTATCAAACATATGATATGCTGATTCATGAAATATGAATGGATTTGGCTGACCCCAATTTTGGGATTTTGCCTGGTTTTCTGGCCTCTTTATCCTTTTGTCTCTATTTGCATTGCTCTAACAGAGTTAGTGTGCTACGGCCTTAAGCAAATGGAACATGGACCAAAAAAAAGATGAAAACATTTCCATTTAAAGTTGATATCTCCCAGTGACATAGTCTGTACACATGGCTTTTTGCAGCTATATGCTCTGTCTCTGGGAATACTCAGGTTCCATGTCTGGGTTTTTCTTCAAAACCATTGCACGAATGAAGGCCTTGGAAAGTATCATAAACTGATTAAATTCTAACAACTATTTGAGTCCCTGGTATAAAGTTATAAACACTGATGAATAGAATACCATCCTATTGCAAAAATTCATAAAGTACCTTGTAATAACATGTTTTAGATATGTATTGTTTTTCTGTGCCATTGTTATATTATATATCAGTTCTTGGAATCTTTGACAAAACCATATTGTGGTGCTATGTTTTCAGTATATGAATAAAGAGCAAAGGTATTATAAGTGAGAGAGAGAGAGAGAGAGAGGATTGATGTTGAATAATAGTTATGGTATATGGAAAACAAATTCACATAAACCAAAAACTAAATTCATTCAATTTCCTGTTTTCAAGTCCCAATGGTGTTAGGAGTTGAGAGCTCCTTTAGAATTTACTTCTATTTTGTCTGAAAAACTTTTGAAATAGCTATCATGCATTGATATTGACAATATTCTAGAAAACAAACATCATCATGTATCATTGCATTTTAGTTTAAAATGGCAACAATACTGGACCTTTAAAACGGCATGTGAATGCAATGCAGAAACTCTCCACAAGCCAGGCTTTGTGTGTTTGACAATCTGATGCTTTCCTTTAGCCAGAGGCTTTGATGGGGAGTCTTATAACAAAAGGAAACAGCTATAGCTACACATTTGTCTAAGGGAAAAAAATTCTAATTTGGCTTTCTTGATTTTGTCATTGTAGATACCAGTGGTGCCACCAGTTCTACGGCTTCCAGGAATATGAGCAAGGTGAGTCAATATTACTGTGCAACAAGTTCATTTATTATTGTTCCATAGCGATGCTCTTATCTTTGAATCTAGAATAATCCATTTGAAATGTAGTCAACCAGAGGAATGTCTTGTTTCTCTAAAATTGATGGACTTCAAGTGGCTTTCCAATGTAAATCTCTCTAGTGTGTTCAAATTGATTCTGTGAAAAGAGCTGTTTCAACTAAATAAGCTTACAAATTAGTTTATTTTTTCCAATTTAGGAAACTTTTTTTTCTTCTTACCAATTCCCTTGCAAGTATGTTTTCATGCCCTTACTTGTATTACTCCATCTGTTGATCAATTTTTATTTATTTATTTTCCCGATATCAAGTTTTGATCTTTGTTTTTGGCTGTAGGTGGAATCACTAACAACTGAAATGAAGAGAACCAGAGCAAAGGGTCCCCCAGGTATGATTAATGATATATTTTAGATACAAGTAACAATTAGGTAAACCCAACATATATATAGGTACCACTGAAAGTCATTATATGATGATCTTTGTGGTTTAAACTTGGATTTAGTTGCTCCGTCCTAATGACGAGTAGAGCTCTATAGGTTTTGCGCAACAAGACATGATGGCTTCCTCAGGCAAATGTGCATACAAATGGCTCCATAGTTATACACATATATTTATGATGATATATAAGTCACTGTTTTTTATTTCGATATATATAGTAGTAAAAGATCAAGTAATTATGGCAAAAAAGAAAGTTAAAGCTTCAAGAAAACAAAAATGAATGGATAATTTATTATCTGAAAAATCAATTTGTTTAAATAAAAATAAGGGCCAATATTTTATAATGACACAATATTCTGCACACTATATATTTATTCCTATTTTCTTAATAAAAATCTTTTATTTTTTCCAGATCCCAAAACTCCTGAACTTGGAAGGTAAGTTAGGCAATTTAAATTTCAAGACTATATATAGAAAAATCTACCCAACTGTTTTTCATGATGATATCTGGATCTTTTTCCAATGCACTACACATTTTTTTCAAGTCTCCAGTAATAAGAAATGTCTTGGTTAATTTGTTGAATGGTGAATGTCTGCTGAATGCATGAATGAGAATTTTTGAAAAGAGTATTTTACTTTTTTACAAGACTTTTGTATAGGAATAGATTTTTACTAGAAATCATTGTAAGCATTATTAATTCTACAATCAGATACAAAAACTGAAGAAGAAATAACAACCTTCAAATGTTAACATAAACTCTCCTCATTTTTGATTATGATAAAAATGAAGGACTACGATCCTTTGAACAATACATTATTTTGTATAACAAAGGTCACCAGAGATATAACTTTACACAAGCAATCTAATATCTAAGGTTTTATCACATAGAAGTTATAGTCTCTGAAGTCCCCTTCACTTTTCTGGCTTTTTTGAAAAAAGGGAGTCTTTCTAGGTAGAATAGATGTAATTCTTTCTATTATCTCTAATCATCCATCACTGTCTAAACATTCTTTTGCCGTGTAACTTTGGAAAATCAATAAAGTATGATGCAGTTGGACTTATCATTTAGACCCATTCATTCACAGCTGCCTGATTTGGTGTTGGTGTTGGTATTAGGTAGACTATTGCATTAGGATGACATGTAACATGTAACATTGGGTGTGACCGACAAAAATTGAGAGAAAATGTCAAACAAGCGTCAGTACTAGTGTTATTGCTCTTAGGGAAAGAAGAAGGTGTAGGGGGGGGGGGGGGAGATATAGCTATTCTTTAAAGGCATAGAAAAAAGACGAAGCCCTAAAGAAATAATGCCACTGTAGTATTTGTCTAGGATAGAATTATGGTTGTTCATAACAGCAAATTCAAAGCTTTAAAGATCATGGGTGACTCTCAACAATGATAACATTTGCTAAGAGTAAGAAATCTAAGACTCTCCTCAAATACTTTTAAAACTTTTTTTTACCAAAAAGATTTTTTCGTTGTCTTTGTAATCTTGGTTAAAGTATCTCACACAGACTTTTAGATAATATAATCAAATATCTTTGGACTTTGCCTATAACTGATGAAATATTTAAAAAAAAATGGGATTTTTTTCTCATGGCATGTCTTCAATTTGCTGAGAAATCAGTACAAAAAAGTGTTCATACATTATGATTGATTTATATCCTTTAGAAACTTTATTCAAAGCTATTTTAATGTAATAATGCAGAGATTTTAAATGCTGGTTAATGGTTATTTACCTTGTTGGAATTGAAGCCTTCCAAGGACAGGTTTTAAAGAAGATTCTTCATCATATCACATGGCCTTGACTTTGAGAATGATTGCAGGACATCTTGCTACATGAGACTAATTCCTTTTATCTCAACCCCAGCTTTTAATTGTTATTCACATGTTCATCCTATCTCACAAAAAAAGACTTAGAGGAGATAAATGATGGGTTTTGCCTTTGACAATGATAAGTTGGTTAGCTATGCACAGTCCCCTATTTTTTTCTCATTGCTATGAGTGGCTACAACATTTTTGGATAAATCAGAAATTGATATAAAGGTATTTTTTCCCGTTACTCGTGTAATTAAAAATTGTAGAGGATAAATGCAGCTTCAGCATTGATTTTTTTTGGTCTTTTTTGTCTTTATCTGGTCCAATAGGCAGCTTTATCTGTTTGTCTTTGTTTTTGAAGTATGTACACATTGCATTCATTGGCATGATAATCTACTTTATCTTTAAGTAAATCCTCAAAGAGCTACTTAGGAATGAAAGAAAGGAATTTACTATTCTTAGTTAATATTAACTCAAGATCTAATTGTGAAAATATTATCACCAATATGTTGATGAAGGGTCTCTTTAGGCTCTTGGCCACCATCAATAGTTCTATGATAGGGTAAAGAACTAAAGATACAAGTCACTCCATTGTTGGGGTAATGAATTGGATAAAATCTCATAAAAACAACAGAATGCAATTCTTGGAGATGGTACACAAAGAATTGGATTGTTCTGAAGTGTTATTTGAAATTTAGGCAAAAATACACATTCATACTGATTTTGTAATATAGTATTTTTCTTGTTTCACATAGTTGTCCAACCAGAGGTTGCAATGGAAAAGGTCATGTCAATGAAAAGTTTGCAAGACACAAAACGTGAGTTACAAGGAATTTTAAATCATAATTATTTGATTTAATAAATAAAGGAGAACAAAATGTAAACATTGTGTCTGATATCTATATATTTATATGAATTGCCGTTTTACTGCACATATATTTTCTTTTGAATTAATGTTGCTACCATTAAATGACAAGATTGTTACTATTTGTAATTTTCTTCTCTCTTTTTAAAAATAGAATTCAAGGATGTCCGCTTGCTCCAAACAACAGAAAGAGAAAACAACCTGAGGAACCTACAGAATCTCCAAACAGATCCAAAAGAGCTCGTACCAGTAAGAACAATGAGACAGAAGAAAAGTTAAAGGAAGTTGAAAACATTCCAGTAAAAGATGAAATCAACCATAAAAGAAAAGGGGTTCAAGAAAGTGAGGTCACAAATGGACTTCATGAAGATGAAAATTCTATGGATGAAACAAGTGATGTTGAAATGGAAGATACTCAAAATGACACAAAGAAAAACACTCCAGTTTCTAAAAAACGTGTTGTTTCTCCAAGAAAAACTGTTGTCAAAGTTGATAAATCCAAGGGAAATGAGAAAGGAAATCAAGGTGCTAAAAATGATAAGTCTAGTCAAAAACATGATGCTACACCAAAAGCAGATAAAAATACTCCAAACAAAAAGGGAGATAAGGTACAGACTGTAAAATCAGAAAGAATTGTCAATAAAGGAAGGGGGAGAAATGAAAAAGCAAAACTGGAAGAACTCTCCTCTACATCTCCATCTAGAAACCCTTCACCTTCTAGATCTCCAGCTAGAAAAAGTAAAAAGGAAGACAACAAATCAAAGAAGCAATCAAAAGCTTCTGAGAAACTTGTACAGGAAATGGAATCTGAAAAAGAAACAAATGACACAGAAAAAACAAAGAGTAAGGGGGGTAGAAAAAATGTGAAAAATACCCCTGTGAAAGAGATTGAAGAAGAATCTACAGAAAAGGCAAAAGTAGTTGAAGAGAAGGTTAAAGAAAGTGCAAAAGAAGTTGATAAGAAAGTCAAGGAAAGTGCAAAAGAAGTTGAAGAGAAGGTTAAAGAAAGTGCAAAAGAAGTTGATAGGAAAGTCAAGGAAAGTGCAAAAGAAGTTGAAGAGAAGGTTAAAGAAAGTGCAAAAGAAGTTGTAGAGAAAGTTAAGGAAAGTGCAAAGGAAGTTGAAGATAAAGTTAAGGAAAGTGTAAAAGAAGTTGAAGATAAAGTTATGGAAAGTGCAAAAGCAGTTGAAGAGAAAGTTATGGAAAGTGCAAAAGAAGTTGAAGAGAAAGTTAAGGAAATTGCAAAAGAAGTTGTAGAGAAAGTTAAAGAAAGTGCAAAAGAAGTTGAAGATAAAGTTATGGAAAGTGCGAAAGAAGTTGAAGAGAAAGTTAGAGAAAGTGCAAAAGAAGTTGATGAGAAGATTAAAGAAAAAAATGAAGAAGAAAGTGAAGAAGATGCTAGTTCTACAGATACTGATGAAGATAAAAAGAATATAAGAGAAGCAGAGAGAGCACTGCGTAGTCTGTCGGGTGAATGGGAAGGTACGGCCCCATTTTTCAGTTATGAGGAACCAAAGCCATTTGAAGAGAATGATGACATCTTTGAGGGTACAAAAGTACCAAAGTCAGTTGAAGTTGAGAAAAAGATTGAAGAAAAAGTTGTAACACAATCAGATTCTGTAGTTATTGTGGAAGAAAAGTGTGCTACTGTGGACAAAGAAACCTTAGAAACTAATGAGGAATCTATGGACGTGAGTACTTGTATTGAAAACACATCTGAAGAAGACTCAAAACCCTGTGAAAATAATCAAAAAGAAGAAATGGAATGTGAAACTGTAGCAATTGAAAATAAAGAGAAAGTCGTAGAGATTGAAGTGATAGAGATTGAAAAGAAAGATGGAGAAGAAGAGAAAGAAGAAGAGAAAGAAGACGAGAAAGTAGCTCAAACAGTAGACCTTGAAGTCAGTCCTGGATCTTCACAAACAGAAGACACGTCTGCTGATGCTGTACAAGAAACTGCATCATTGGATGATGTTGAAAATTTGCTCAAAATTCAGCAAGAATGTGCAACAATACAATCACTAGTCGAAACACAACAGCCCTCTCCTGCTCCAGTCCAAACTCCAGTGGAACCCGAAAATCAAGCTGGATCTGAGGCAGCAGTTGCTGTCCCCATGGCAACTCCAGAAATAGAGGCTGCTAGTATACCACAATATCCTACACCAGAATCTAGTAATAATAGTGGGGCTTCAGCTTCCACCAGTCAACCACCAAATGTTTCTAGTCAACAAAACTCTAATGAATCACTGAAGAAAATTGAACCAAAGGCAGAATCTCTCAGCAGCGCACAAGAAGAAGTTCAAAAAGCAATTATTTCAGAGGCCCCAGTCTTAGCAGAAACTCTTTTACAACAAAGTGAACCTAAAACTACAGTATCACTGCCATCAAGCAAACCTCTACAAATATCATTTCCTATTCCTACTCCAAAGGATTACACTATTTCTAAAGACTTAGCCATGACCATCACCACCGTAAAAACTTCAAATGAGCCTTTGAATGTCTGTACTGTATCCAATGTTAATTCCATTCCCGTGAAGAGTCCCTCTGTGACCCAGATATCTTCTCCAAAAACCCAATCAGTGAAGGTTACTCCCACTCATGATGCATTCAGCAAAGCAAATCTTGCCAAACTACCACCCCCACCAATGGATGGTATTAAAAAAGGTAACTTGAAACATATCATAGTGAATTAAATTTTTAATCTAAATAGTTTTTAGTGAGGCTAATCCGTATAACTATACCATTTTCCTAGAACCAACAACCTGTTTTGCTTAATCTGAAATGAGAAAGCAAAATTATTAATAGACCCCAAAGATGTTTTACTCTTCCATAATTCTTATAAATTTTTTATATCTATTTGTAGACAGCAAATGCCCAACACCTGGTTGTGATGGTTCTGGTCATATGACAGGGCTATATTCTCATCATAGAAGGTAAGACATTGTTTCAAATTACAACAGACTATTGGTCACCTCAATTTAGTCTTTTATCATGGATAAAAGTATTGTTTATTTTGTCAGTCACACATCAATCTCAATGTGGTTTTTTTTCTGTTTTTTTCTTTACTTTAGTTTGTCTGGTTGCCCAAGGAAAGACAAAGTGACAGCTGAAGGTAAAGGTAACTTTTCATTTTGTAGTTTATTATCATTTTGAATTTAATAAATCGAATTTAATTGAAATTGAAATCAGCCAGGAGTAATATCAGACATTAAGTCTTTCTCTTTAAAAAATGTTAATTTGCTGTGGTTCATTTTAAAGTTCATTGGTTTATTTTATTTTATGATAATTATTTTATACATTTATGTCATATTTTTGCAATGCATGACATACTTTGGTCAAGAATGAGAAAAACTTCATGATCATTTTTTTTCATAATTATGATACTTGATAGAATTTATATAATCATTTAAATCCTTTTTTGTATCTTTGTAGTTCTTGCCATGCATGACACCATCTTGAGATGCCCAACCCCAGGTTGTAATGGGAGGGGACATGTCAACAGTAACAGAAATTCACACAGAAGGTAAAATCTACTTGTCCTATACCTATTGACAACATTTTATTTTTTTCTTAAAAGTGTCAACCATCCGAACCACAAACAAACCAAATAGTTTGAATACAATATCAAATTTAATACTTTCTTTTTCGTAGTTTATCTGGATGTCCTATAGCTGCCATGGGAAAGCACAGCAACCAGCAAGTCAAAAAGCAAACTACAGGTTAGTGAAACATTTCAACAGAATAGCGACTGATTTTAAAATTCATAAATCAGTATTCATGATTTTTTTTTAGGAGAAATCTCTAAGTTAGAGTCTAACAATAACTTTTTCAAAGTCTGCATGTTTTATCCCTGTTATATTTTTTATTATACATTGAGTGGCATATATGTATTGTTCTTATATAGTATCAATTTGTGGATAGAAGTTATTTTATTGTATGACCAACCCTTTGAGAAATGGTGATCATTAGGGAATGAAAAAAAACAGCCGCCTGTTTTAATAAAAAAGAACTATGGGTAATAAAGACCCTGTTTTTCCATCCCAAAAATCTACAGGCACTATCTAGTATCTACTGAAGGACTTAGGTCCCAAATTTCAACTTTTGTTAAGAGAAGGTCCATTGGTATTGCATGAATTTATAAATGATTTTGTGAAGTTATGTAGTAAAAAAGTGGAAAAATTTCTTTTCTCTGAACAATGTACCCAAACTTTCTAAATGATTTCTTGCTGTGAAAACAGTATTAATGATTGAAAGATATTTTGTAACTGTGAAGTACAATTGCATGTATGCTTATATTTTACAGAGATTTTAACTGTGGAACAAAGCAAGTAGTTTTCTGATCTTTTTTTGTATTTACTATGCTAAACTGTATCTATATGGTGTGAGGATTTTCTTCTCCTATTCATTTTTTGTTTCTTGGTGGAATGAATGTTAAGCAATACACACACACACCCTTACCACCTTGGCAGGGTAAAGCAAGAACAGCAAAACTCAAAATACATAACTTCAAAAAAAAATGTCCTGTTTATGTATCCATGAGTTGGCCGTTTTTGTTTCCTTTACTTTGTCAATATGTGGCTTCACTCGATTCAATTTTATTTTATTTAAATGCCACTTAATTTGTAAAAATATTTGGATTTTTTTTCATAATCTCTACCAATACTTGCATTCATAAAGCTATGCCAAGTTATTTCTGACAAAAAAAAGTAAAATACAAAATTACTTAGAAATAGATATAGATATAATATCTAACTTTATTTGCTTTGAGTGCATTAAATCTTTTATCACTGACAAGATTACATATCAGAGATGTATTTATTTCAGTGATCTCACGAAAACTGAAAATATGTGCAATGTAGTGGTCATTATTGTACCCTTTTACTTTAGTTTGGTGCTGGTAAATCTTTCACTTATTTCTCTGTTGCTGTTGTTTAGTGTTGTTATTTTTGTTGTATTTATTTCATTTTTGATTTTTAGTTATGTTATTTTATTGTGCTAAGAGTGTCATCAGAAAACCGTCCATTGAGTACTGATCCATGGAAATGCAGTCAAGGCTTACAAGCAAAAATTGTATGAACAATAACTGCTGGTGGACAAAGCTCAGTGGATAAATTCTCTTGTCAAGAACGGTATATATGACAACAGAGACACCTAGTGTAGATATTGAGATACACAGCTTGTTAGGAAGGTGTAAAGCATGAGGAAACTCACCCAAAATATTTGCACTTATTCATTTTTAAGTTTGAGTTTACCATAACTCAATTTGAAAATTCAGATGCTTTTTAAACATTGCTATTGAAAAAAATGTTTGGTATTTAAGTGCTTTTTATGTTAGAGGAATAAGTTAATGTTCTTACTTTACTGTTTTCAGAAATAAATTATTTATTTTTAAAAGTATGTTTATGTTTAAGATACAATGGCCAACTTTTTCTAAGCATTTTGCATGGTGAACATTTTTTCAAACTCAGCGCAAAATGTTGATTTTCATTTTTAAGTTGCCTACTATATTAATTCCATGTTGATTTTAACCAATCTTTTATTGTATTTATAGTTCATAATGCTGGATCTGATAGAGTATTGAGACCGATGATAGTGACCAAACAATTGGATCTCCCTCAAAGTATTGGTGAATACTCATATGTCTCTCCAAGTACACCAAGAACAAACCTTGCAAAAGAACTGGAAAAATACAACAGGCCACCCGTAGATCTCACAATGGCAAACAAGAATACTACCCCCCAGAAACCTAAAGAATTTGTGACCGCAACCACTCCTCTCCAAGCATCACCAGTTATTGATGCAGAAGATAAAAGCATTCCAGAGAGGCCTAACATTTTAAGTAAACGGCCCCATCTTTACAAACCACAGTACCGCTATGATCCATCAGGCGGCCCCATCAATTTATCAACTAAAGATTTGCCAAAAGTTCAAGAAAACTCAGGCATGGATAATAATGAAACTCTAGACTTAAGCATGAAAAAACCCAATACCAGTGCAAGCAGTATGATCCCTCCTGGCCTGACTAATACACTTACCATATCCCCACCCCAAGCTCACCCAGCAGCACATACATCCCCTCTCGGTGCCCCTAACCATAGCATCAGACCCACCAAGCTCCAGTTGGATGGAATCCAAGATAAACCTATGGATTTTTCCACTAAATCACAAGTTGAGCCTACAATTATCAAGCCACAAGAGACCGAGGTTCCTATGGAATTTGAAATTACTCAAATCCCAGAAAGTACTGAACCTCTTACAATTGTCCTACCTGAAGAAGACCAAGAAGATATTAGGTATTTAGATATTTCAATTAATATCTTCTCCAATTTTTCTATTTGGTTTTAGAAGAGATGTTTTTAAGTGCTATCTGCCACCCTTTAGAATCTCATAAGAAATAAAGAAAATCAAAAAGAAAACACACTGTAATGAAAGCCTAACTTGACTTGTAATACAATATTGATAGATAGGTGGACAGGATACAAATTGCTGGGTTCTCCTGACACAATACTTGTTAATATATGCATCTGCATTATAAAACAAAAATAATAGAATTGAGAGCAAAACTTTCCTTATGCACAGTAGATAAAAATTATAAATAAGTCCAACTAATAAAGATGTGCTGTTTGAAACCTACATGTTTCCAGTCACCAAGGACTCTCCCAGGGGTTAATTTCAAAAGTAAGATCACAAATACAAAATGTTTGTATTATACAGCTATGTGACATAATGTTGAACAAATTCACCCTTTTCACTGAACTAAGAAAAACCCCAAAATGGCATAAAATTCCTATATTCGTATCTTTTTTTTCCAGACATATAAATACTGAACTGCCTTTGTGTTCCCCTGATTCAGAATTACCACTTTGTTCTCCTTTGCCAAGCAATTGTTCATCACCTGGTGGGCATAACAGTGATTTTCTGAATACCAGTGGTTCCTCTGGTAAAGATACCATTACATGCCCCACTCCAGGATGTGATGGCATGGGTCATGTGTCTGGAAATTATGCCACACACAGAAGTTTGTCTGGTTGTCCAATGGCTGATAGAGCTATGGTTCTTGCAGCTCAAGTTGAACAAAAGTAAGTGATGATATAAAGCCGAGTTTACATTGGTCGATTTCTCTAGTAAAGACTTTGCTTTATACTTAAAGCCAGCGTTATAATCCCCTGTGCGACTCATAATATTTTGAACGACTTGAGTGTCTTGAAGTCAATGTGTTTAAATTGACTAGAAAGTCACAAGAGTTTAAAGCTGGTGTGCATGTGGCAATGCTAATAGGTAGAAAGATTTGTCAATACACTTCAACTAGACAGTGTAGTTATTGGGATGGGGGTGTCTTTCAGCCTAACAAAAAATATATAATCCTGTTTCCAATTACCACTTGAGAAAAAAATAGAATTGGGTTTGAAAAAAACTAACAGTAATTGGCTTAGACACTTTAGATAATATGAAATGAACACTTGAAGAATACACAAGGGGCATCTTCTACTTGAATTTTTAATCAAGACAGTTATTGATTATATGTTGAGTTCTAGTCAAACACAGTGGTTTTGATTCAACTTCAACTTCAATGCTTGTTTCCCAGTTTTCAATATCAAGCAATGTGTTTAGTTCTTATATCTACTCTATATGTATAAACAAAAATCATAGTTCTTCAATCAGGGAGGGGTGAATGCAGATACATTATGTATCTATATATAAAATGTTTTATTCATGTATGTTCAACCAAAGATAATATTTAGGTTTACTATAATAGTGGTTTTTTTTGTTAATTAACAGATGTCCTACTCCAGGATGTGATGGCTCAGGTCATGTGACCGGAAATTATTCTTCACACAGAAGTCTCTCAGGATGTCCAAGAGCTAACAAACCCAAGAGAATCCTACTTAAAGAAGGGGAGAAGGGAGAAGGACCTGAACCTCTCAAGTAAGTGTCCTGTGATTTTAATCAAAGATTTTAATGCTTGACTAATACATACAGGTGCAACAAGGATATGATTGACCTTGTTTTGTAGATCACATCCTATAGTGTCTTGTTAAATAATGGATTTTTTGTGCAACTTGGTTGTTATCTTGGATTGCATTTTGAAATACTAACCTAGAATATAGAAGACATCAAACCTTAACTTACGTAACAATTAATTCTAGTCAATTTCACATGGAATGTCTTGGAAAAGAGGAATATGTTACTGCCCTTTACAAATAGCTAGACATTAATGAAAAACATGTATTTGCAATACTACATGTAGTTCTATAATTATATCAAACATCAATTATATAATTTCCAACCATGTGGCGTATTAAGATGAAGAACTTCTTCTTGGTCTTGTTTCATTGGAGCTATTATAGCTCTAATTTGCTATGGTACATACATTGAGAAAATAAACAAATACAAGTACAGAGAAAATCATGTTTGCTTGATATTTATTCAAGTCTAGTACATATTGGTATAATGACTAGTATATTTTTGATACTCATCATCATCATTTTGGAGTACATGTATTTGTATTTGTTATTTTCTGAAGTTATCAGTTGGCAAAAGATGCCTAAATTGATTAAAATCCGTTAACTTGCAGTGGTCGTATGATTTTATAATTATGTAAGTTGTCACTCCATACATGGAATCATTTTGATACAAAAATCTAACTTGTAGATGCCCAATACCTGATTGTGATGGCACTGGTCATGTGACAGGGAAATATTTAACTCATCGCAGGTACAGCACCATTTGGTGTCAGACTATAATGTTGTTTGGTGTTGTCTGTAACTTTTCAGTGGTATCTTTTATGCTATTCCCAAGTTTCACCCTGGTTTTATATTCTATGCATTCTTTTTGTTCTATTAATTTTTGTTTATTTGAATTTGTTTGTGATCCTAGAAGTTGTTGTATGGATAATTCTCTTTTTACCCAACACAAGTTAGTTTTTAAGCAATCCGGTCAACCCCACTTCATTTTTAGGGTTATCCTACATGGTGTTTATTTCACCCAGATGCATGAATTATTTGAAAAGCAACAATTTCATTCCCATTTTTATAAAATTACAGTGCATGCCTTTTATTTTTATAATATATATCATACAATCTTATATTATTACTATTATTATTATTATTATTGCGTCCTGGCATTTTAAATTTTATAAGCACAAAGCAGTTTTTCAGCCTATTGCAGAACTTAGAACAAGAAAATATTAGATTTAAAAAGTGATAAGAAAATCAAAGAGAAAAAAATATGTTTGTCAGTCAAACAGCTATAGAAATAAGATTTTTTTTAAAGTGAATTCATTATCCATACATAAAATTTATTGAAGCCTTTTATACACATAAGATTATATGTGCTAATTTTGTATTGTGCCGTTAGTTTTGTGTTTGTGTTGTGTAGTTGTGTGATAATTATGTTGTGTTGTAATTTGTTATGATAAAATATTCATGGAAATACATGTAGAAATTATATGAATCGATGATTCCAAACTCATCAAGGCATATGAAATATGTCATAAATTCACTTCTCATTGTAAAACACCATAAATATTTAAATTCATCACCAATTCCAAAAATGTTCATTTGGCCATTTAATATGAAAGCTATTTCATCAATCATAACCACACCCACAAGAAAACTTCTTTAGCACACACATATATACTATACTGTACACCTTTTATAAGTTTGGGTTGTGATATTTATCCCCCAAATTTTCTACACCCAAAGGCTTAATTTCTTTTCTTTCTTTAAGAAAATTTGAAAGAAATTAAAGTCTGGCAACAATTAACTTTCTTTTTATTCAACATTTATATGTTTCTCTGTATACACTGTTCTATTTTCATTGTTGATGACTTTTTAAAATTTATTTGGCTCTTCTTTTTACAGTGCATCAGGCTGCCCTATTGCAAACAGATCCAGATTCCAACGTCAAATAGCAATTGCTAACGGTATCTTAGAAGCACCTACAAATTTGAAAACATCTGTAAAATTGGATGGATTAAAGTAAGTACTAGGTCTACCATAATTTTGACATAATATAGTATATTAATTTGTATAAAAGTTCTGAATATCAAGACACCCAAGTTCTAAGCTTCAATGGGGATTTAATTTGAATAAGACAGCATAGTGACAAAGTGATAAAAGTAACAACAGCATCGTAGTTCTATCCTTTTGAGATATTTACCAACATACCTACTGTAAAGGTCTGAAATTATTAAACTACATTTTTTCTAAATGATTAGATACGAAAACCTAATGACAGTATATATCTTTAAAGGTGTTTCTATAAGAGTCCAGTCAAACTAAGTCACAACAAATATCAACCTTAAACTTGAAAAAAAACATGAATTCGAATCTGTCTATTCACATTTCTATTGCTATTTTTTTACACAGTTGCCCTACGCCAGGTTGTGATGGAACAGGCCACGCCAATGGTAGTTTCTTGTCCCACAGGAGCTTGTCAGGATGTCCTAAGGCCACTCAAGCTATGAAGAAAGCAAAATTAAGCACAGAAGAAATGCAAACAATTACCCTCAAAGCAAAAGCTGGTAAGTTTAGAAGAATGCTAAATTTTGTAATCACATACAATTATACATATTTTTGACCCTGAAACGACTTTTAACTACTTGGAATAACAGAAATGGACTACAGATATGACAAATTACTTCATTTTAAGTTTATTTAGCATGGGTTATATATTCATCAAAATTTATCTTTAATTTTTATACTTTTTCAGGTTTAGAAAATGATGAAGAAATCAAGACACTAGAAAATGAAATAATTGACATGCAGAAAAATAATACTCGTATGGAAGCACAAATGATTAAATTGAAGTCAGAAATCACCTCCATGGAAAACAAGGCTAAGCAACATGAAAAGGAAAATGATGCAATTGAAGAAAAAACTAATCATTTACAAAATTACTTTGAATACATGAAGAAAACTATCATTGCCCGTCTGCAACCAGTTGATCTTCCATTGATATCTGAACCGATCAAAGAGGATAATTTTGACACTTACATCACTCAACTAAAAAGTCTATGTTTGGAAAATTACACATCAGAAAACAGTGCATTGTTCAACTCCTTGAAGCAGGCTTTGAAAGGAATGAATTTTGTATAAATAGCAGTGCCATCGCAAAGGGTTAATGTACATAATCTTACAACAGTTACTGTCAACAATTGGATCATCAAGCTCACCTTATAGGACCAAATATGTAACATCAACAATGCAAATATTAATTGTACAAAGAATATAATTGATGCTGAAATCTGTCATTGAATCTCTCAAACAGTACAAACAGACTGGAAAATGAAAAGAAATATATTGTGCTTTGTAATCAGACTTTTATAAATCTTGTTGATATCTAGATGTGTTGTAAATTCATGAAATTTGTAAATTATTTATTGGTGTGTTGAAAACAGACTTCCATAATTCCACAAATCTTAATGTCATTGATGTTAATGAATTTAAACTTGTGTCAATATGTCACTGATTTGCTGTTAGAGAGATTTTTACATCAGTTTACACCATTCCAGGAAGACCCAGGACACATTTGTGTTTTTAGGTTATTTATTTATTTATCTATTTATGTATAGTGTATTTATTTCTGCATTGCAATAAGTATTTATTACCTCCATGTATTTATTGCTTAACTAGCATTCTTTTAATCTTTTGGTCATTCCAATGATATTTATTTATTTAATTGATTATTTATTCATCTATATCTATCAAAAGAGACAGGATAGATAGTAAACTAAAGTACAACAATTCCAAAAATTGTAATTTTCATATTTATTTCACGATATTAACTATCAGGTTTAATATTTTGAATCATATTTTGGTTTCATAAAATCATATTTAGTATTTATTATAGTTCAGATTCTATGTATTATAACCTTTATTTCTAGGGAATTAATGTACTCTACCAGCTGGATAGTATGATCTCTGTTCAAAACAGAAAGCTAGCATTTATACATTCCATTTATGTGATACTTTATTTTAGAATAGTAACAAAACAGAAGGAAAACATTCTTTGACAATCTCTTGATCTCATTATCAGTCAACAGACACAGATGTTTCACTTAGATTTCAACACAGATCTCACACTAGGTGGGGTTTTTGTATTGTCATCTGTAATTTAGGATCTTATTCTCATGTGTTTGAGACGACTTGAATAATATAAATCCAAGGAGGTAGATTAATTTAAAATTACTGTCATTAAATGATACACACTCTCAATCACTAAATGTCATCTGTAATGGTTTTCTGTAAAAGAGTAATAACCTTTGGTTTATTATTATTATTATTGGGAATTGTATGCAAGGAATGAGAGCTCAGAATTTTAATAAATTATTGCCTAGATCTTGCTCAAGATATAGATGTAGGAATTCATTTTATGTATTTATTTGTCATGATCCATTATCTATATTCCATGTACCATCGTAAGTCATTTAAACTATTTATTTATTTTTGAGGCAGAAGGGGGTGGGGCGTCATATTTATGTAAAGCATTCCTATGTGGATTTGTGCTGTTGTTACGTTAATGGATAAGCTATTTCATGGGAATACATTTTACATGATATTTGTCAATATTGTGAATGGTGTCACTTTACATGTATTTAGTACTATTTACATATTTTGTGATTATTGCCATTTTGTGTATAAATATGAATTTAGAGAAAATTAAAACACTAAGTCTTACTTGTCGCTGTCACTTTTTCTTTTGTTATTTCATGACAATGTGATCTTACTTGTGTACAGCTAGAAAACAAAGAGCAGTAATGCCTAGTCTGTGCCTCTAAGATTGACCTCATAAGCTGCACTAATCAAAACCAACTATGATGGCCATCATCGATATCGACAGACAAACAAACCATCATGGGTTGTTTTTTTGTATATTATATGCTACAATTGAAATTGATAATCATTATACATACAGTCGCTAGTTACCAGTTTAACATATTAAATAAACACCACTATTGAAAGTCACAATTTTATTTAACTTGAATGTACATATTAAATATGAAATACAAATATCAATTTCTACAAACATCTTTAATAATATGATGTTGGATTCAGTCAGATGAAGAAATAGACACTGAAAATCAACTCTCTTGCTTCTTATGTCTACAATACACAAAGGTATATTAAGAATTTGCTTCTTTCATTGATATACATAAAAGCATACAGTTCTTTTATAGTTTGGTCTTGTCTACAATATAATCAGATATATAGTGAAGAATTAGCATCACCAGTTGCAAGACATAATCCTGTCTAATCATCAACTGTTTTGAGACTTGTTCCCAAAGTTCTTTCATTAAATCATAAATAATGAAAAAACAGATATAATGTCTTGTATACCAATAACTGTATAAGTGGAGGCAAGCAATCCAAAATCCTGTCATTAGAACCTTCAAAGCATGCCTGCTCGTAATTTATGAAGTGATACATTTGGACCAGAGGTCTAATGGACCCATTTTGATCCTGCCATAGTGTACCCACCCTGCCAGGATTTTAATTTATGCAAGAGTTTTAACTCTTGAAACAGACTCTACCCCTTGAAATTCTGTATAAAACCACTCAATAAAAAATAAGAAATCCAAGACAAACATAAAACCTTGTGCAGTATAATTCAAATAAAAAGTTTAAGTGTTAGAAAGTAACATGAATTGGACTTATCAATTTTATTCATTTCTTTTTCAAACTTTTGAAATGCTATCAGATATCATATTTCATTTCAAACCAATTCATCGCCATCAAACTAGCTGCATTTCTTTACAGCAACACAGCGTTTCATTGGGTATAATATAATTTATTTACAGAACTTTTTTTTTTTATAAAACACCCGTCAATATTGCATTTCTTTTTTGCTGAACCACAAGATTCAAAATATGATGTTTCTAAGAACTACAAAAGAAGCAGTAGATTATCTAAAGGAAAGAATATCTTGTATACTAGTATATAAAACTCCTTTCTCTTGACCACACACTGGCTTCAAAGCTACACTTTCAAAAAATAACCTTTTCATATCAGTCGAACATTGTCCAAGTTATCACTGGTCCGATTACAACATTTGTAAATAACCGTGGCTACTTTTAAACATATTTACATATTTTACTTCAAAACTAACAGTCATGATTTCTGAATGATTGTTTTAATTTATTTCTACAAACTTGTTTTTATCAGCAATTACAAACAACAGGTACCCTATCACAGCAAATTCTAAAAGATTTTTAATATAATTATTCATTCATATCCTTGAAGCACCTAAGAGTTTTATATACAATTGGTGAAATCATAACATACACATGTGACACTTAAATCCATACCCAAGACAGTCTATTCAACTATAAATCATCTTGCAGTTTCGTTTAGAGTTAAGAAGTGACGTAAAATTTTAAAAATATGAAACTGGGAGACAAAGAAACAAGTTGACAAATGATAACAGGGAGGCTAGCATGGATTCATTCCATATGTGTATATATAATAACCTTACCCTCAAACTCAACTTCAAATTACCGAACATCATAATACAAAGTAATATGGAGATTTATATGAAGGTATGATGAAAAAGAACACATGGACTGATGATACAAAAACATGCCTACTACCAGCTAGCTGTCACATGCCTCTATAAGAAAAGGTATTACATGTATTCTCTAAACCCAAACAAGCTAAGATAAATAAGACAATACATGCTGTTACTTGGATAACTTTGTTACATATCAAGTTTACATCAGATATTAAGACTATTATTCGGTATATTATGAGCAAAGCATAAGTGAGTAGGGCTCCAATGAGATATTTTGAACAGAAGTTACAAATTTGGTATTCTGTCCCAAAATATACTTTCCCAAATTTAGAATATTGCAAACTTTTAACTAATGAATTCGAATAACATTACATGTATTTAGTTAGTTGGATTAGTCATCCGCGGAATACTATTATTTAAGGTGTTTATGGTCTTTTTTTCCATCCCTCATTAACACAGAAAAATACACCACAAGTGTAGGAAAATAAGTGGCAATACATGTACATGTTGAATTCCCAATATCTTACTCTTTTTGGGTGAATCATGTAATAAGAAGAGAATTTCGCACACAAAAAACAGAAAGAAAATGTGGACAAGAAGTTTCTGCAGTAACGTTCCATAATTATATATATAATAAAATTTAACAAAAAGTGATGAAAAGAAGAGGAAAAAGAATCATACGAGAAAAACCTTTGATAAAGGCACCAAACCTCACCAAAAAATCAACCACTCAAATTACCCTTGCATAAAAAAGAAACAGTCACCAATCCAATTCATTGTCACATGTTATAGTCTAATGCAAACATTGAGAAGACTTAGTCTTGTTAGGTCCTGTAAAACAACATGTACTGCTTAAGTGCAACAGGTATTGGAAGTTTATCAACTTTTTCACTCATCAAATGACGAAAACTATAGGAAATTCCATCCGAGTCTGGTGACTGTTCTGTGTCTTCACAATCCATTCCCATCAGATCCTCAATAGGATTTCCTTCTACTGATAGCTTTGGAGGTGAATGAATTAGGGATTTGGGTTTTATGAATGGAACACACTTTTCATCGACATCCTCCAAGACGTCATATAGTTTATTGTCATCGCAACCGTGACTACTACTTGAGGCAGTGGAACCATTCCTTGCACCAATACTGAAACCTCTCTTTGAACCATTGGTTTCTTGAGAGGGCTCACTTTCAAAGCTGTCACTGTGTTCATCTGTACTTTCTTTAATGAAATCCATATCTGGTTCTTCAATACTACTACACGTACCAATACCTGAGGTACAAGAGGTTGACATACTAGTATTGGATGAGCATCTGTTCCTTCCTTGATTACCCGTAGTGATGGGAATGGCTTGACTGATTGCTGAGTCTACATTTTCAACATCCATGTCTTCAGTAGAAGAGGACGAGGATGCATGTTTTGAGTGTATCGTATGATCTGTAACTTCAGATTTATCCACAACCCCATTTTCAAGTAAACTAACTTCCTCCTTGATATTTGATAATGGTAAGCCATTATCTGCAGACCTTTGATCCCTTTCCACTTCACTTGATTCTTCGGGACCCCATCCTTCATCCTCTTCATTTTCTGACTGTCTTTGCTGTAGTGCCAGCCGCTCTGCTCTTTCTCTTCTAGCTGCCAATCTAAACCTTCTCTGCATACTTTGCATCTGCCTTAAAATTTCAGGCATATCACGCTCATCCCCATCCTCACTTTCATCTTCTGTTGATGCTTCTTCTAGCTCGTCACCCTCTTCTTCATCCCTGGGGTCAATGGCTTCCATTCCTTGACCCTGGCCACTATCACTATCACTTTCATCAAAATGTCCAAGAATCATCATTCCCATATTCATTGGCACTATATTAATTCTACCCCCACCTTGTCGTTGCCTTTCTGCAGGTTTGGGACGCTTAGGTTTTGGTTTCCTTTTTCTCTTATCTATGTTTGGATGTTCTGCTTTGATGTTTTTGCGTAGTATATCTCTTGTGACAAATCTAGTTGCTTCCTGTAATCCTAAGATGTACGTCTCAGCTGCATAACAAATCAAAACCAAAACAAAGATGAGTTAGTTTATATTGCAACTTTTTTGAAGGCTAAATATTTACGGTAATTTTCGTCAGTGCAAAGAAGATCTACTATTGAGTTTTTACAATATTAAAGACATATTATGGCATGGACTTACGCAGATCAACCATTTCAATTCCCTTTTCCTTATTAGGAGGTATCAATGTCGCAAACGACACTGGCAACACACTCTTTGTCTCCCAACTGGTCTCCCCTGTTCTTGTTATTTGTAGCAACTGCAATCAAAATTGAAAATAAAGTTAAAATAACAGGTAGTAACTGTAGTGTGAGCACAAAATGTTTTTAAATATCTGTAGCAAATGAAGACAGAATCTTAAAGCTACATACATCAATGTGAACCTTTAAATTATTAAGAAAGAGAACAAGTGCATCCAAAAATGTTACCAAGTTCTAAATAAGCTTCAGTAAATTACACAATGTTTATAAATATTATTACCTGGTCATTCAGAGGCATCACTAGTATTCCCCCTGTCTTAATTAGATTTTTCATGTAATTTTCATGTTCAGGAGGACATGCAGCCCCACAGTAGACTCTGTTATACATTCTGCATCCTGAGTTTAGAAGTAGACAATTTCCATTTGTAAACTGGGGCTCACAAAACTCATACTCATCAAAACTATCACAATTTATCTTGAATTCTTCTAGTCTTTCTTTTGCATACTCCATAACATCAGCATGATATTCAACACCGTGGTTCACCCCATATGGACCTGTTAAAAGCGATGAAAATATGTGAGTTTAACATAACATTTTAAAAACTTTTTCTTCAGGATTAGGCTATTTCAAATTGATTAGTTGTTCGGTGGATGAGGCCTGGCCATTTTTTTCAAAATTTTGCTTTTATGTCAAATGTCGGTCAAAATTGTAGTCATGTTTACATAAGTCATTCGCCTATATTCCATGCAAATCCAAACACATCTTTCCTTTCCGTTATGTTAATGTAAAAGACCGACTGTAGCCAAAGTTACGTTGAGATAAACATTTTTTTTGCTGGGCCAACTTTTTATGCAAAAAAAACCATGGACTAACTAATCAATTTGGAATGGCCTTATACAATTTATTGGATTCAAAATCACATGCATGCCTCTGATTGGTTTTCCAAGCATGGAAAACAACTACTGAATATGGCTGTATAATAGACATATTACTG
>JAVSBT010467650.1:0-22600 GCA_033118115.1 Pharyngocirrus eroticus
TTAGGCTAAAATAGATTTTTTTTTATGAAACAAATATTTTTATTATAAAATGAGCATTGTTCAAACCTAACAATTGATGTGAATAAATTTCAAGTTTGATATAAACCTTGTTGAATGTTTCACTAATAGTCAATTACTTTCTTTACATAAATTTCTTGAATTTGATTTTGTAGGTATCCTGGATAAACCAACCTGGAAACATGTTTTATTCACAGCTTGCCAAAATACAAGAGTTAACTATGAAAAGCTCCCCAACTGCATAGGAAGATTAGATAACTGGACTGAGGGAGAGAAACTGAAGCAATTTATAGCACAATCAAAACAATAATTCAATGTTAACTAATGTCATTAACATTATTGTTTAAGCATAGGGGGTATTATTTGGTAGATTCATAAGTATAAAAAACATTCCTTTTATTCAAGTCGTATATTATGATTGTTTTAATTTTGACCTTCGCCATTTTAATATTTATGTAGTTGATAGATGCAGCTTTTTTAGTGAGACCATTAGTTATGATTCAGTTGGAAGTCTATACTTAAATCATGTATCAAAAATCAGACTGTGTCATGAAACTTATTTTCAAAAAGAGTGTTAGTTGCAATATGTATTCTAAAAAGTGTAAAGAATTGTTGCTTTTATCAGTTTTACCAACTAAAGGAGTTATATATTTGTTGTTTATGAATATAAGATCTGTTCTAGTCATAAGACTTACTTTACAAATATCTTGTTTAATTTGAGAAAAGGTGATTTTTACAGCTGAAGACTTTATTTGAGAACTATTCTGTGATTTAGATTTTGTGAATTGTCATAAATTTTTACTAAGTAATAGTATTCAAAAAGTTTACATTGAAAATGTACTGTTTTGTTTTTTTTCAAGTCAATAAAAACGTGTATATTCAAACTGGTTCTATTTTTTGGAGTTTTTTGTTATTTTGTGGTTATTATCTTCGGTTGTATGTCATTCAAAGAGAGTTCCCCTTTGGGGCTCCACACCTTTATCTATTCTTGAAACATACCTATGGAAAACAATAACTCTGCAATAAATCAGGTTTGCTTGAATTATCTTTTTGACAATTGATATGTTGTTGAATTTCAACTGTCGATGAGCAAAGATGGCATCATAAGATAGTTGAAAATTCAACAACATGTAAATTATCTTGAAATAAACAAAGCAAACCTGATTTTCTGAGGTATTGTTTTACTATATTTCAAGGGATACCTCAGCAACCGAGGGTTTCTTTGATTTTTTTTATTAGAGCTTCAATTTTAAGAGCAGATTCTTTATTTTTTCATGCCAGACCATGTTTCATAAGAAGTTAATGATAGATAGCACCTCTGTGAAGTGTTTACCAAAGACTTTTGTGCTTGATTATAGTAATATTGTTCTTTTATTAAACACAATATTACAATACGTCTGCTTCTATAGGCTAGACTAAAAAAGGATTTAGTCCCTTTTTTGAAAGCATGAGTTGTAGTGTCCTTTTTCAGTTTGGAGGGTTATTTGTTCCTTGATACAATGCTTGAGAGATCTACATGTTATTGATACGATAGAGAATTTGTGATTCTTTCAGGTCATATTTCATCTGACCTGATCAAAGCCTCTTATTATATTATTTTAAACTTTTACAACACAAATCATTCATGTTTTTTACTTTTATTACCTATTGCATGACATTTTTTTTATCAAAAGTCTTTTTCATATCAATAAATCTTTAATTGGCATTATTCATTTATTCTGTGAATACACAAAATTGTTCATTGCACAGCCTTGGGCTATTTGTTTCTTTTCAGTTTTATTCTATGACAAAAAATATTTAATGGCATTGCTTTCACAAAAGGAAAGGTATTGATTTGCAAAAGTCATCTCATATTGACAACACATTTTAACCCACAAACTAGAGCTTTAAGAAAATGTTTGGTATTTTTCCATGTGAACATTAACAATTCATTTTCTTATTGTAATATAGACTAAAGTCACAACTTATTCAACATACTTGATTGGTTTTCGTACATTATAGTATTATGTATTATGTTGAATAACATTTAATCAAGTAGCTCTATAGCAAGAACCAAGAGCAATATCTGAAAATTGATGGTTTGTTTGACTTGAAATAAGATTTGATTATTACAAAAGAGCTAGACATACATTCTTGTTGTAATTTTAACATCATTTGAATTGTACAAACATAGAGGGTACTAAATCTTTAAAACTTACCAGTATTATTTTTGTATCGTTATGACATTTGCTGAATAAGATAAAATAAAATCAGTAGTAATTAAAGATTTAAAATGTGATATGTTTAGGTGACATAATTGGATAGTTTGCCGAAAGCTTATAATAGCAAGAGGGAGCATGGTGGCTCAATGAGAGCATGGTAGTTCAAAATGGGAGCATGGTGGGTCAGTGGCAAAGAATGGGCCTAGAGATCAGAAATGCTGTTACAAGCTACACTAACACTGTGACACATTTATGTTCAAAAGGAAAGAAACAGGAGATAAGTTGATATAAGGTGGATGTGTGTAAATATAGATTTCAGCATCTCCAATATCTTTTTTATAGTATGTGTTTTACTCTATCAGTCTCAATTTTTTTCAACATCAGCCTTGGTTTTCATTTCCGAGACAACTTTTAAAAAAAACTTAAAACGACCCAAATCAATAGTAAGAGTTTTCATGATATGTGAACCACTATCTATTTTCAAAATGAGTGTGGAAAAACCAATTCTGCTTACATATTCTAAGACAATGCCATATCAAGACTACATTAATTTGCAGTATTTTGTTTGAATTTGATATCAATGGAAAATACATTGTTCTTTTACAATACCCATTTGTTTTAAAATCCACAAAGAGCTATGTTACCATGTATTAACAAGCCAATATTTAGTTCAATTTATTTACACTGATACATTTTTAACAAGCTATATTTGGAAAAATCCACAGTAACAGATAAACATTTAGATTTGAATTTAATATCACTTGAAAATTTATTGTTCTTACACAATGGATACACTACACAATGGTTTAAAATCTACAAAAAGCTAAGTTGTACGTTACCATGTAACAAGCCAATATGTATTTCAATTTATTTACACAGATGCGTTTTTAACAAGCCATTTTGTAAAAAAGTCCATAGTTACAGATAATAATTATGTTACCATGTAAACAAGCCAATGTTTTTATTTCAATTTATTTACATTGATGCTGCTCATGTCAGATCATTACTCCCCTCCCCCCTTTATTCTAGCTTCTTGCATGTTTTGTGTATTCTTTACGTTTTTTTCACCTATATCTATAAACATGTATACTTATACTAGTTGCAATGTTCTGTATAAATCAGTTTGCCTGAAGATGTAGATGTTATCTATGAATATTAGCAATAAAAAGTGAAAAACATATTCAGATTAACATTAATTCTATTAAGTTTGAAGCTGGTAATGATATCAAAAGATACCATAGTAACATTTTTTCCCATTGCTAAATGAGTTTTTTCACATTAGTCATTGTTTAATGTTTTGTTTTGTTATGATTTCTTTTGTTTATTCATAACAATAAGTGTTTCAATTTTTATCACAGCTTATTCATTCACCATTGCCATTCCAAGAAATTATTGAATTATTCTCTAGAAAAATCCATTTATTACTATCATTTGCATTAATGCATTCCTTCTCGTAAAATATATGTGTAACTTTTTAAAGTAATTAATGAGTCGAGTACTCAACACATATTCATAAAACCACAAGGGAATATGAGGGTCACCTGATCAATGACAGTGCATTTAAGTCATGGAATCTATTCGATTTTTATTTGACCTCTTTTTAGCTGAGGTCGAAATGACAACTTTTGACGGAGTTTCCACTTCTGGAATACCTCCACCTTTTTCAAGATCTTGAGGCTTTGAACTGTCATTTGAATTTGTATTTTGACTTTCAGTTTCATCATCAGCCTTGGTTCTCATCTCGGAGACGATAACAACGATTCTGTAAAACTGCAACAGCAAAATCAAAGCATTTTTGCAAGTAAAGAACAAAATGGTGTAGTTAAAAATCTTGTATTTAATGATACTGTATAGTCTCAGGGTCAAAAAGGGGCCATCTTGCATAACAACCATAGTCATAATGCTCCAGATTTCTGTCTCAATGCAAGGACAGAGGGGTGGCTTTTCTTCTTTTTGACGTTCTGCTTCTCGTTGTAGTTTTGTCTTAGGAAGGTCATTTGCAATAGCCACTGTGTTCCTAGCCTTTTTTGAGGTATATACAATACAGTATTGTAGCAAACTGATAGCCCAAATGACCATTATGGCAACCCCCAGACTTTTATCAGTAAGGACAGCTTTCTCATCAAATAATATAAACAGCTCCATGATATCAGACGCCATTCCTATGTAGACAAATAGTAACTGTGATAACTCGTCTCTTGAGATTTCCCCTTTTGGAAGCATCCATCTTCCTATGATCAGAAGGAGGAGTAAGATTTGTTCCAAAGCAAGTGTCCACATGTCAGAACTGAGTTCTATTGACAATTTAACCTTTAAAATAAAAGTAAAATTCCAATGAATATTTAATTCAAAAAGTTTGTTTGATTCATTGCCATAATTTCCATGTGATTACACTGTTGCTCATAAAAAATTGAATGCTTTTACAAAAAATGTATTTAAACTGCTTCAATAAATATAAGGTCATTAGGTGTGAATTATATAAGTTAATGTAAAACAGATTCAAAATTTAATGCATTTAATAGCATCATCTTTCAACATGAAAAGGACAGACCGAAAAAAAATAGTTGATGTCCCTTTATTGATCTGTCCTGAGGGTTATATCCAGAGACAAGATCAATAGAGACATAATAAATGCTGGGTTGTGAATGGCCCAAAAAATGTCTGCCATAGACCAAAACTTTTGATTAATCAGAAACACACTATGTAACATATCATTTTGAAGCTGATATTCTGTAGTTTTTGGAAATGTATCTTTTGTGTAATTCAAAGCATAAGAGCATATATTCACATCAATAAAGAATATATTTATCATAAGATTTTTTTCATCATTCTTACTCTCCTATGATTTTCATTACACATCTTGAACAACAAAAGTATATATTTCAGGCTACAGAGCTACCCAAGGGACAAGCTTTTACAACTCCAACACCATTGCACCAAATTCAAAATTAAGAAATGTTAAGAAAAATTATTAAGAAAAACAGACCCCTCCCCCCTCTTTTCTTTTTTCAAAGCCATTTCTGTATTCTGATTGATACTCTAATGCCATTCCAAATTGATAAGTCAATTAATGAATGCTTCCCACCCATTATTTTCATCACTGATAAAAAAAAATCTTTTTCAAAATGTTGCTTGTAAGTTGTATGTCAAATTTAGCAAAAACTGTGTAAATATACGTTTTCATTTAGAAACATAGAACTATAGTGTGGTTATTTGTACAAAAGTCAGAATAGAAGAAAGATTAAATATGTTTGTACCTAAAATATTTGGAATGCCTAAATTACTCTTTAAAATGATACAAAAAGTACATACCCCAGCCAATGAAACATCTTGTCTCTCTGGAGTCATGGCCAAGGTTTGGTTTTTTATTATAGCGCCTCTTCTATTTTCCAATCTATCTTTCTCCAACAACCATATGCCAGGGACTACACAGCACAAGTAGAAGAAGAAACTTGGACACACCCTGAAAAAAATACAGATATTAGAACAGCTAAGCAAGTTAAAGGAAATAGCTGATATTCACACTATATTTCACTAGAAAGAACTATCTAGTACCCCCCCCCCCTCCCAGACCACCAGTAATTTCACACCCTGAGTAAATGAAATAAAACAGATAATTGATTCAATAGTACATGTATTATAAAAACTGAATTTTTATTTTACAAATACTTAGAATGTATATATGTTTTTGTTCAAGGAACAAGAACAGTGATCTATCAAATTTTATAAATGCATCAGCAAAAATACAGAAACTTGATAATGAGATGCACAAAAAAATTTAATGAACTATTTCAGAAAGATCTATCTATACTATTGGGGCTATTCAACTCTTAATTTTCAATTTCATTTTATTTTTACAGTGGAGTTAAAAATATATAATGAAATACTTACCATTTCCATTCTTGTCCTTTCTTTTTAATTAAAGTCACCAAAGTTTCTATCAACAAAAACACTAGTCCCAGTGCTAGGAACCAATACAGGGGTTCATCATAGACAACCACCACTCTCCAAACCGTTATAACAGTGTGAAGAGCAAATAAAAGTCTTGTAACAATTGCAGTAATCATTGCAAATAAGGTTGCTGCAGCCATGATGATCTTAATTTTTCACTTTTAAATGGCTAAGATTATATGAACGCACAAAAGTTGTACAATTTTAGTTTTATGAGATCAATTAACCTATATCTCACTGATAACTTGTTCTATCAAATGATTTTGTTTTCCAATGTCCCTTTCTATTTGTTTCAATAAATGCATTTACACAAATTTTGTAAATTCATACAGTTATTTATCATTTAAAGTTCAAATATCCTTGATGCCTCTCTTCTGGCAGTGATTTGTCCTTTCAACTTTCTTGATTTTTCAATTTTTTATCAGTTTTCAAATAATTTTCTCATTGATATCACAATCGTATAATACCTGTTTCTTTCTTAATTCATAAAGGAATATTCCATATCCAATTATCTTCGCTATGCCATCAAGTCCTTTTATCTGCTTGTTTTTCTTGGAACTTCAAATATCCTGGTTTGTTCTCGTCAAACATTCGTCTCAGTGACAAATGTCCTTACACACTCATTTAAATACTTGATTTTGCAATACCAGGGAGAGTCAAGCTATGATTTTGTCCTCATGCATGAAATCAAGAAATCACCATAGCAACCAATCAACAAAACCATGCTTTTCTTTGTCCATCAAACTTCTGGTGACTTTTATTTTTGTGGAAATGAGATTGGTAAATAATTGATTTGTAAAGTATACAATTAAATGGTGCATTGAACTCTCTAAATGGTTTACATTTATAACATGTCTTTTTCATTTCACTTTTGTATCCAAGCACCCATTATAAAGGGGTTATTCTATTTCAAAAACACAGAAAAACAGTTTTTATTATGGCCTGATTTCTATTATTGTAAACAGTTTCATGCAAATATTCAAAAATGTCATGTTAACCTCCATTGCAAATTATATCAAGGATACATTGGGGTGAAAGGAATCTTGTACTGGGTATAAAATTGAAAATATTTAACAGATATATTGTAGTTGTTTGTAAACAATTTAAACCTGTTCTCAGAAATTTGTCGAAAGATATTACTTTTGCAAATCTTTTAAATCAGGAAGACCATTCCAATTTGAAAGTTGGTCGATAGAGGAGGCCGGGCCATTTTTTCGTGAATTATCATTCTTTTTTTTCTTCAAATTTTGCTTTTATGTCTAAATTTATCCACAAAATCGCCAAGACTTTGCACATACATAAGAGGTTATGAGTATACAATTTAATATACATTCGGTTTAAGTCCTCTGTGGCAGAACACCTCCCTCCTTTCCGTCGTATTGACTTAAAGAGTGAATTCTAATTTATGTTGACACAATAGAAATTCTTTAAAAAGAAAAATCCATCGACCAACTATCAATTTGGAATGGCCTGATTTTAGTTGTTGTTATTTTTTGGACCACTAGAGGTAGTGATAATACAATGTGAAAAAAATAAGCATTGATAATGTAAAACAAAACAGTGCTTTCCATCCAATTTCTCATACGAGTTGAGTTTTATTCTACAGCTACAAGTACAAGTGTACAATTCTCCAACGAAATGAAATTGCATAATTCTTTCTGAAAAAAGTGATAATTATGATTATGTTAATTTTAAAAGTCCTATAGCAATAAAATATTGGTATCCCTAAACCTATAGTGTTGATGTAATTATACCACTAAATATCACTCACACCATTGAAGTCATTTTGTATCTAACAATTCAAATTTTTCAAGATTGAAGAAGTCATCATGGTCATGTAAATCCACATTTACAATGTTGATTTTTGTAGCAAAGACTTTAAACCCAGACTCATAATCGATTGAAAGACTTGAAGTTAATGTGATTATATTGTCTACAAAGTCACAAAATAAAGTTTAAAGCTGGCGAAAACATGGCAATGCTATAAAAAAATCGAAAGTTAATCCCTTTAAATAAAAAGTTTTGACAATAAACTTTAAAAAATAAAACTTTGTTTAGACTGTGTAGACTTCTGAAATGCGTTAAAGAGTAGCAAGTCAAATATCATTTTTAAGCAACAGTATAAATGGGGCTTATGTTTAGATGTAGACTTTCAAAGTGCTTTAAAGCAAGGCAACTGAAAAGACACGGACACTTTCAAGCACTTCCAAATTCGACAGTGTAAACAGAGCTATTAAAGTGTCACACCAGACAATGACTAAATCAATTGGATTTTTATAACTATAGGGTTAACTTCATTTCCTTTTTTGGGAGATTTGACTGCTAATGCATATTCATTTTTTTCTGCATCTTGAATAGTAGTGCTCTCTACATGTATATTATTGTCTTCAAATGAATTGATATAATCAGGATTGTTTTCAATATCATCAACTTTGTTTTTCATGCCGTTCACAATGACAACTATTCTATAAAACTGCAAAACCAGAATCAAAGCATTTTTACATGTGAAGAACAATATGGTATAATTAAAAACTGAATATACAATGATTGTGTAAAGTCTCAGTACCAAAAAGGGAGCATCTTGCATAGATAGCGTAGTCAAAATGGCCCAGATTTCTGTCTCTAAGCATGCACATGTAGAAGATTCTTTGTCTTTTTCCTTTATCGCTGCTATTTGTCTTGTTGAAGGGAGATCACTAGCGATGGACTTTCTGGCCTTTTTGGAAGTTTGTACAATACTATATTGTAGCAAGCTTATTCCCCAAAATACCAGAACACTGTATGCAAGTCCTTTATCATCGAGGATAGAATCTTCTTCAAATAAAGTAGAGAAGTCAATGATATCAGACGCCATTCCTATGTAGACAAAGAGTAACTGTGATAACTCGTCTCTTGAGATTTCCCCTTTTGGAAGCATCCATCTCCCTATGATCAGAAGGAGGAGTAAGATTTGTTCCAAAACAAGTGTCCATGTATCAGCATCGAGTTCTATTGACAGATTAAGCTTTAGGAAAAAAAGACAAAAAGGTTTATTTTGAAATACAACTGAGTCACTTGATCGAACATATTCACATACATGTACAACGTTTCTGCCTTCACTAAAGGCCTAGATCACGTGAATGATCTTTATTTGCTATGAAAATATATAATTTTGGCTTAAGAACATCCTTAGCAACAGTTTGATATTACATGTACTTGAATTTCTCTGCACTTGATACATATATAAAAAGCACCAAAAAAGTGAAAAATCAAATCATTATTTTTATACACGAGAAAGTAAAAAACCCAAAAGCATCATATTTTAGAGCATGTATTAATTAAACTTTACATAGTAATACATACCCCTCCAATGGTCAAATTTTGTTGTTCCTCAGCAAAGATTACTGTTTCATTGTTTAATAGTGCGTTTCTTCTTTCCTTAAATTTATCCAGTTCCAATAACCATATTCCAGGGACTGCACAGAAAAGGTAGATGAGAAAACTAGGACAAACCCTTGAGAGAAAAAAGCAAACAGAATCTAAATTTTGAGAAAAAATATTGTTGGTTTCAAGATCCATGATAAGGCAAACTATTCAATATTGGAATAATAGTTATAAGAGAGGGATAGTATAAACTAGTCAAATGACCAATCATGTGACAAAGCCCTCTATGAGAGGTCGAAACATCATAAGGTAGGACATTTTCCTCTAACTATTGTCCCAATGTTGAGTATTTTATCCAATCAAGAGTCTGTGTTATATAATATTATTTAAGATTTATACGGGTGTCCCATCATACAGGGCCTTCAAAGTGTAAAAGATTATTTATGTTTGATATCGAATTTAAGATATATATTCTCCATCATGTCATATATTTGGCAAAAAGAAAATGTCTCTATTCTTTTATATGAGATATGATATGCAGTGCGTCATAAATATAAGAATACAAGTGTATGACCCTTAAGGTTAATACCTCTACTTTAAAGCGCTGTATACATATACACCAGTAGCTTTAAGAGTTTGTGGGCTAAAGTATAGGGCAGTAGTATACCAATTTCTCACAAATGTATATACCGCTTTAACTCTCCTACTTCTTTTATTGTACACTTAAAAGTATATATTTTTTTTGTTTCTCAGCTTCAAAAGCTACAATTTGATACTACCTACAGTACATACAGTTGGGGAAAAAATCATTTGTTCAGCCTAACTAAAAAATAATCACTTTTGATATCGACTCTTCTATTCTTAATTAAAAGGTAATAAGGTTTAACGGCATGATGTTATTTCCTACTTCATGATTATATTATGAAAAATGTGGGGACAAATGAATATACATTCTGACTTTGGGTTTTAGAAAGAGTTTTTCACTTCTTTAAAAGAATAATCTCATTGCATTATTTTGGTAAAGTTTTTGTTGCATGAATATTTCATCATTTTTCTTAAAAGATTATGATTTATTTGTTTGTTTACTTCTAGAAATAAAAATATTATATAGTTGAAACTTATTTCAAATGTCTAAGTTATTCTATATTTTCTGATTTTATTTCTCTGAACTTATTTCATTTAGTTGGAAAATATCCTCTCATATTTTAAGGGTATCTTAAGAAAATACTCCCCAAAACATTTCATTTTAGATCCCGGGTAATCGGCTAGTAACATTTAAGCTGGTTACAATATTACATACATTTGCCAGTTGTCATCTTAAAAAAGGGCAGGTGCATCATGAAAAAAAAAAATACTTTTTTAAAAGAGGGATCCATGGCAGAAAAGCTCAAGCTTAATGGACTGTCAATACACTTACAAAATCACATGAATTCTCCCAATTCTACATTTCAAATTTTAAAATTTTAAACTTACCATTTCCATTCTTGTCCTTTCCTTTTAATCAAAGTCACCAACGTTTCTATCAACAGGAATACAAGCCCCAGTGTCATATACCAATAGAGATTATCCTCATAGACCACTACTACTCTCCACACAGTAACAATAACATGAACACAAAACATAAGTCTGGTGAAAAGTGCAGAAAGTATCGAAAAAAATGTTGCCAACGCCATGATTATTTTTGTGGGATTTTCTATCCAGCCAAGTTTTCTTGCAGTATAGTGTGTCCAGTATATTTACATAAGTTCAGATCATTCACTCACAGGCACCTAAAACCTCTTCAATAAGGACGATATTTTTTCTATCACAGTTATCTATCCATGATTATTACATATTGTTTAAATATGTAATAATCATGTGGGTTACACCTTTGTTTAGAAAATTGCACCCTGGACATATGTGATCTTCTAAAGAATCAACAAAATATGATTGCGTATCATATATCAGTGTACAATATGGTCAGCCAGTATGTTAATTATGGAACCCCTATGCCGAAAACCATGATTATTTATTCTCTAGTTAAAAATATCCGAAGGGAAATAAAAGTTTATAGACATATGAATTTCTCCTTTCAATGCATGTATCCATCTGCTTATCCATGTTACATAATTGACTAATGTTGTCACTACTTCGATATGAATTCCAACAAGGGATGTGGGACCCCCACTTTTAAAACACTTTTGTATGCATCTTTGAAGCAAATTGTTGTTATTGTGAATATTTTATTTGTGGATTCCTGAGCAGGGGCAAAATATTATGCATAATAATTAATGCAAGTCCAGAATAAAGGCAAAATGTAGGTGTTATATAACTTCACACCAAATACTGACCAAAACATTTTTTTCTTGATGGTATATGCAATTTATACCCGTAATATATAGTTTAGCTATATGTCCGATACCCAAACCATCTACACCTCTCCTCTCTCCGGCTCAATCTTGAATTTACCCCCGCATGGTAAACACTGAATTGAGCCTGATCATTTAAAGACAAAAGAGGTAATTAATGATATCAACTCAGATTTTATAAAAATCGCAGAGACTATTCCTTTAATGAGTGAGATATTTCAGCAAACATCATGTTTGTATATATTTGCTAAAATTGCAAATATTTTTGTAAAATGATAATTGATATTGTGTTGATAATTTGTCCATAATCGAGAATATTCAATAGATGAAACATTATTTTAGAAGTATAAATGCTTTAGTCAATGGAAAATAATTTTTTTACAATATTTTTAACAGCATTGCTCATAATTGAAAAGTATGGTTTTTTTATACCTGTAGCCATTTGCACCACCTAGTGACACAGTAAGGAAACAGACTGTGTGTCTTGTAAATGTAAATGTTATTAATTAATGTGATTTCTGGCTAAATCTTGATGGTGTAAATAGATACACCACCAGATGGGGTTAAAGTTATAAAGTGCTTCTCTTAGCAGGAAGTAATGAATTCAAAAAATTCAAAACTATCCCACAAGATAATTATGAAACATTTAAATAAGAAGCTTGTTTAACCTTCTACTAGTTCTATGTCCTGGAATAGATTTCTGTAAACCTTTCTCATAATTGTCCCATACCTCCACAATCTGTAAATGTTGTGATCAGATCTTTGGGATTTTGATTTTTGATTCTTTGGGATCTGGGATTTGGGTTGTTTATTTTCTGGGACTCTGGAAGCCCTAAAGCCAAAAACAAAGGTCTCTTTTCTAAAGGTACAAAATGTGTAATGAAAGTGTTAGATTGCGATGAATGAATGAATGAATGAATTAATTAATTAATTAATTAATTAATCAATCAATCAATCAATCAGTCAATCAATCAGTCAGTCAGTCAGTCAGTCAGTCAGTCAATCAATCAATCAAAGATTCCTCCTATCCAGGGTCACCATGAGGGCATGCCTGCAGATCTTAGACCCATGGATGATCGAGGAGCGCCTCAAGATTCTTATTGTTGGGGCCGGACGGGACAATGGATTTGTTTTCTCCTACTGTGCCAGATATGAGGAAATATCCATAACGGAGATATGCTGGGATAGTAGATTTAAAATATAGAACAATGGGTTTTGAAGGCGGACCTGTAGAATTTTTTTCCAACAGGTCCACCTGGGACCGTGCAAAAAATCCTAATGTTAAACCCTGCTATCCTTAACATGTTGTCAACAATGGTAGAAAGAGCCTTTCACATAAGACAAAATTGATGACCTTTGACACACATTCGGAGATAATGAGAGTGACCATATTTGGTAATGATCATATCGAGCAAAATGTGATTGATATGTGTATTTTGGACTTGAAGCAGTATCTGTACATTTCAGAAATTATTCATACTACTAACTGATTGATATATTGTCTTAAATGATTCGTTTTGGTATAAAGCATCGATCTTGTCTGGACTCTTGTTGTCACTTAGTGTAAATGATAAAACCTGAAATATTTTAACAGTAAATGTACGGTTACATATTTAAACAAGGTATATATATATAGGTGTTTTTTCATATACATATAATTATGTCTTATAATACAGGCCCGTAATCTGGATTTTAAAAGAGCGGCTCTTCAAGAATTTAAAAAAAAAAGTCATTTTCTTTGTGACCTACATGTACTTCACGAAAAAGGGCACTTTCATATTATACAGCCCATATCAGAAAAAGGTACACGTTGCCCAAAAGAGGGGTTCTTACTAACCCAAGCACTCATCCAATCGTTTGGCAGCAATTTCTCGTGAAGTCCTTGCTATTCATTGTTTAAGTGGATAATTTTGCACAAGGCTCTGTTTTAATATAATATATCATATTAATATACAAGAATTGATCAGGTACAATTATCAAATCTTGTTATTTTATACATCTAGAACATATTAACAATTTAAACACTGCAGTCCCATAACTAAAGCTAGTGGTCATTTTTAGTGATAAGCACGACTTAATTCTTCCATTATCTTCTTCATTTAGAAATGTCACCCTCTTCAGCTTTGCCTTACGACCCTGAAACTATCAACCATACCAAACGAATAGATAAACCCAAAGAGTAGGGCAACATGCACGCCTATAATTATACGATCCAACTTCAATGATACGAATACATTTGTACAATCTCTCGTGACAATTTTTAAGATTCAGTATCACTATAATTGAGATAAGGATGCCTTGTTATCGAATGCCGAAACTGTGCGTCACGTTCGGCCATTTCCGTACGGCCCAAAGTCCAGTTACTCAGTCCATATTCGGCACACCTATCCTGGGCGAGGTCTTAAGCCGGTAAAAAGGTAAGTCTGATTTGCCATGAATATTATCAAAGAAAACACAATATTCCTAGCTATTGTTTAATGGAAATCTCCACTTTTCTTCATTCAAAATAGATCTTCTTTTTTGAGGTTTAGCTTGATAACTGAATCACCTGTTTCTTTACCTGTGTATCACATTATTCATCAATATCTATTTTATTGCTTGCTGCTCAAATTCTCATTAATTTGAAACAAACAGAACATTTAGAATTATGAATTTATGTAGATGGCAAGACAAAAGGTAAAAAATTATATGCTCATGAATAAGCAAAACAATCAAACACCCTTATGAAATCAATGAAAAATGAGAAAAAAAACATTATCAGACATCACAGTGGAAACAGGAAGAATTATACATTCATGTAAACGAGAAAAAACATAGGTTATCATGATAAAGATGCTTTATAATTGTGGGAAATGTGATAGAAACATATTCTGATTCCAGAAATTAGTCATATATGTATACTAATCAAAAACTCTGATTTATTTTTCCTTTTTCCTTCTTTGGTATCCTTCTTCAGTTCATGAAGATGCAATTTTTAGTGTTTTTCCTTGAAGTGTTTCTATAGTTTCAAATTGAATTACTAATACTATGCCTTTACGTAAAGTAAACACTAGGCCAATCAAATATTACTATTAACATACTTATCCTGGACATATATTTATTTATGGTTTTTATCATGAATGAAAAATCCTTATATTGGAATTTAGCCAGGTGTAGTAAAATCTTACACTTTTTCCAGCAACCAACCACACTAAACAAACTATCCTATGGATTCGTGTATCGTTGATTTGTAAACGGAATCCATACAGATACGTGTATGAATAACAAACTGTCCATGTATACTTCTGATTGTACGTAACCCTAGAAAAGTCACTGTTAACAACCAAAAAAACACGGACATAGGGCCTATGAATTTGATATCATGCAGCATTTTGATATTTAATATTTTTTTAACATATAGATATAATTAGTGTGGTTATGATTTGAAAACATGTTTTTTTTCAGTCCTGACAAGACTAAAATGTAGTTGATGAATTGCAATACAATGGCATTTAATCACTTCTGGAGATCAGTAGTTATCTGTGGACTTTATTTCTATTTGTCATTTTTCCTCAAATACCTTTTACCGAGTATGGTTATATTACTGTTTTCAAAATTGAGAAAATTGACCTCGGAGTACAGACAGTAAATCATTTATAATTATGCATGATACATCTCAAAATACATTGGATTTGTTTCCATGTCAAATTTAGCGATATATTATATTTCATCATGAGAGTAATTTTGTAACGAATTAATTTGTTTACAACATATATTTCCCCCGATAAAGTTTCCTGCGATAAGGAAACTAATCCCATCATAATAATATACTAAATCTTACACAATTTGGGCACATTTATTTTATATCCCATACATCATGACAATGTATCTATGTAGACTGACAGTCATTCATACTGTACTGTCATTGCCACTATCTCATGTCATCTTTCGTTTATACACTACAATGCCTACATCATTAACAGTATTAAACTTTTCATGAACTTAAACTTTGATCCCTTTGAAGTATGTAGAGACGTGTAATGTTGATTTGGATAAAGATAGTATGATAAAATATGTTAATATAATTGTTCTAAAACAACCAATGCTCATGGCTATGTGGATTATCATAAAGTATGTCAGTTATCCACAGATTAGTGAAACTAATGACTCATTATATTGAATGGGATTAAAACAAATCAAATTAATTTATAACAGAACTACTTGTAATAAGGATAGATCAAAGGTTTGGAAAGGGGCTATAATGAAATAATGCTCTTCCTAAACAGGGTATTCGTCGGACACTATCGGAATATTGATTTAATCTAATTTTGTACAAATCAATAAGTGAAAGTACGTGTGGGTGATACACACTTTTAAAGTGTCACACCTCTAAGTGTAAAGTTACAAGGAAGTGTTCAGTTTTATATTCATCACTTTTGATTTAAAAAAACAACCATCATGATTATGTGATCATAATCCATGTGCTTTCAAAATAAAACTGTTTACAGATTTTTACTAATTTAAGTCTGTTTCTATGGAAATGCATGTTTAAAAACCACGAAACATGTTTTACTATGTTTTGCACCATGATATAGGTGATTTGTTTCTTTTCATCCTTGTGGAATCTGGCCATGTATTTGACCAAATCATGTTTAAAACAAGTGAAAAAAAGTGGGGGGAAAAACCTCAATGAAACCAATGTTTGACCATAATTTCCTGTTCTCCACAGTTTTCCATCCGTAAAAAAAGTTAAGTCACCATGAGTGAGGTCCAAGCAGATGAAGCCTTTCAGGGGTCAGGGCAACAGCCTGGCATGGAAATCTGGAGGATTGAGGTAAGGCAAAGAATAAGAATTATCTCCCTAAAGGCCCTGTGACCCATAAAGTGTAAAAGCAGGACATAACTACACCACTCTGAATCTAGGAAAGACAATTACAGCTTTTAATTTGGATACTTGCATCTATAGGACAATGAAATATTATACAGCGGATTACAAGAAATTCCTCTGTTAACTTTAACACAGTGGTGGGTTTTTTTTAAATGAAGCACTTGTTAAGCCTTGGAAAGGGTTTTGGGGGTGCCATTACGCACATTCTGCACTTGTGATTCTCAAATCACTGGTGCTATGAATTGCCCCTAGAGAATGAAACTTAAAAGTGTTCTGAAAATAATTAAATTCATCTACACACTGGTGCTGAATGTATGCTCTATTGATTCCCCAAGTTGGAAAAATATGCCTTTAATCAATATATCAAATTAATTGATTTAATATTTGCAAAATATTATTTGGTAAGAATTTCATTTAATGTATAGAAACAGTTTTAAAAACAAAAAGTTGAAAATTGTATTACATTGTTTGGTGAAAAGGTACCAAGAACCCAAAAATCCATTGTACTGTTTCTTGCACCAAGGCTGATGCTAGATTTCAAGGCCTGACTTTCTATAGTCATATTGCAGTGTGTGTGTGTGTATTATTTTATCTTTCCCAAAATTGAAGAGGAACAACCCTAGACTACTATAAAGTGTTCTCAACAAGTTATGTCCATAAATAAGATATCAACTTGTTGAAATGTAAATTTTGTATTATTGTCTGAGTTATATAATCATGACCCTTTGTTATGTCCATACATTATGATATAATTCTATTATTTGATTCTGATGTTGACATTGCATGATTGTTACAGCAGTGCAATGATATACTTGATCATACAATACAATGCCATGTACTTTAATCTTCAATGCATATTTAAATTTATGATGATATTGATGTGTTTTGGGGGGAACTGTATTGCCCTTTCACTTTGTAATTACATACATCATTTATCCAACTCTAAACGGCAATTATTCTTCAATCCCTTAATGAATACCCTAAGGGTCATTAATGAGGGGGGGGGGGGGATGAGGGATTCTCTGGGACTTGGGATTCACCCTTTTGAAATGTTTGGGATTTGGGATTTATGGGTGAATTGAATGGGATTGGGATTAGAACATTTTGATTCTTGGGATTTGGGTTTCATTTTTCTGTGACTCTGGGGATTGGATGCCCCCTTAAACCCCTCCCCCCTCTCTATGCTCCATCAACAAGACCCTGATCAATACTATGGTACGGTATATAAATGGGAAATAAAAACAATTTTGATCATGAATTTCATTTCAATCTTTTTCTTCAGAAATTCGAAGCTGTAAAACAAGATCCAAAAAAGAACGGAACTTTTTACAATGGAGATGCCTACATCTGTCTCAGTGTAAGTAACGAAAACCAGAATGGGGAATAAGCTGTAATCACAGCTGCATTTCATTTTTCAATTCAACATCTTCCTTTACATTTAAAGACATTTTTTCATTTCTTTATTGGATTTTTCAGACAAAGAAAAGACCCGGAAGCAGCAAGTTTGAATATGACATTCATTTCTGGCTTGGAAAAAACTGCTCACAGGTTAGGGGTTGAATTCTGTAATAACAAAATATCTCAATATTTAAAAAAAAATAACAATAACAATATGTGTTATTCAATGTTCTTCTAAATACACGTATACTGTTGTGTGTCTTTTGCACAAAGAAAGTTTGGCTGTCATGTATCCCTACAAGTTACAGTATAATTATGTTAATAGAATATAGAAAATTGAAGGGATGGGGTATTTACTGCTTTTAAAAGCCAAGTTCTCAAATTGTCTCAACCAAAAACAACTTCATCAAAATTATCAGTGTTATATACAATGATTCTCACCACATCTCTGTTCTATTTCATTTGATAATTATAAACAATGTTCATGAAGTCATATCATAATACTTTTGCCAGGATGAAGCAGGTACAGCTGCCATAAGGACTGTGGAATTGGATGAACATCTTGCTGGGGGTGGGGCTGTCCAGCACAGAGAGGTACAAAGCCACGAATCAAAACAATTCGTTTCCTATTTCAAAGCAGGAATGAAGTAAGTTTGTTTTTTTATGCCAAAATTTGTTGACCAACTAATCAATCTGGAATGGCCTTTGTTTCAATCTTTGTTTTTTTTGTTTCTTTTTATATTTTACTGTATTTTACCAAATTTTATAATGATCAAACACTATCCCTTCCCTTTAGATATTTAGATGGTGGTGTTGAATCAGGCTTCAACAAGATAGCAGACATCAAACATGAAAAGAGATTATATCAACTGAAGGGAAAGAGAAGTGTGAGAGTGGAGCAAGTAGAATGTAAATGTGGATCCCTAAATCAAGGGGATATCTTCATTCTGGATGACCACACCCATATCTATCTGTGGATTGGACCAAAGAGTAACAAAATGGTCAAAATCAAGGTATGTATGGAGACAATGAAATGAAATAAAAAAAAGGACAATTTATACAAAAAGGAGTGAAGAATTAATTTCAATCAAGAAGTTTGTAAAAGATGAAATATCAATAATGGTCTGTACAGGATATCATAATTAAAATATCAAGGTTGTTTAATTTATTGTTATTTCTACCCAGACAAAACAATGTTTTGAGACCATAAAGCTATGATGTATAATGTTTGATGATTCACTTTGAAGGGTATTGAAGTTGCCAGGCGTATCAGAGATGACGAGAAAGGGGGCAAAGCACATATTGAAATCATTGGTAAGTACATCAAGCTCGAATGTTATCTCTTCATCAATCATCAATGTTACAATAAATGTATTCTTTCATTCATTCATTCATTCATTCATTCATTCATTCTTTCATTCATTCATTCATTCATTCATTCAATCAATCAATCAATCATTCATCAACATATTGCTTCTTTTTGTATGCATTCATTTCACTTGATCAAAAGGTCACAAGTCAAAATAGCTTTTTTAGTAAGTTGTTTTTCTTTTCTGATTTTCATTAGAAAATGACTGGGACTCAAATGAAGAGTTTTTCAAAGCCCTGGGATCCCAAGATAAAGCAATCAAAGCCACAGACACAGAACAATCAGATGATGATATTGTTAGAAAACTGGACCAAGAACTAACCATTTACAAGTAAGTCACCAAACATGTAAACATTTCATGAGGGGCCCTTAAGGTATATTAAGGACCCAGGGTCAACATGAGGGCATGCCAATTAGTTAGGGACCCCAGATTATCCAGTCGGACCCCTGGAGTCTTAAGTCATAGGTTTGGAGAAATGTCTGTTGTAAAGATAGACTGGGACAGTGGATTCAAAATAAGGGACAGTGAATTTTCCTTATGTTGACCCTTAGGACTTATTTTGATCCTTGTGACCCATCAAAGCTCACAAAATTCCACTGATATATAATCCAACCATTTTATGTTTACTAAATTTCCTAAAATGTTTTGCCTGAGCAATATCATATATCTTTTGCAACCCCATTCCAAATCATTCACAATACACATAGGAATGAGATGATTATTTTCACAATTTCTGTCTATTATTTTCTACTTTCTTGCATCATTGTTCTTTGTGTAGAGTTGGAGAGCCTGAAGGAAATTCTGACTTTGACATTGAGGAAGTTGCTACAAGACCTCTGAGTAAATCCACTCTGGACAGTGGTGTATGTATAATTATGAGACAATTCAAAAAAGGATCATTTCCCTTATTAGAAATATATATTGGAAGCCTGTTCTTGATAGACTTTCGAATAAAATCTTTACAATTAATCGATACATAAGAAAGAAATAACTTCTGTCCCTTCTGATATCACAACTTTATTTAGAGAATATTACATATTTTGCAAAAATTGTAAGCATAAAATGTTCTTGATTACATGAGAAAGATCTGCAGAATTTCATTTTTTACTGTAAGATTTCAAGCAAAGGTTTCAGTAAATATAAGATAAAATCGTTCCGAGCCAATGGCAGAATAACAAATCTAATAGTTAATTATTTTTTTTCCAGAACTGTTATGTGTTAGATTCAGGTTTCAGTGGAATCTATGTATGGACTGGGAAAGAATGTTCACGCGATTTCAAGAAGAAAGTTTGGAAAGGTGTCAATGTAAGTCTAAGTGTTATGAAAGGTAGGGTATTTAATGGGAGTGTAAAATATAATGTCATGTACTTGTATACTTAGAAATCTGAAGTCTTGACAATGAAAAAAATACACACTTTGACATTACCATATATACAGGGTGGCCCAAAAGTAGGTTTCCAATTACCTACCTGAGGAATAAAGCATAGCACTTGTATTTATCATCTGACACTCACAGATAAAAGTAAAACACAATCAATACCAATTATCCAATTTTCTTTCATTTAATATAATCACGATAATTTGTATAATGCAATAGGAATTCATCACAACGAGAGGCTTACCTCACTGGGTGTCTGTAACCCGTGTCGTTGATGGTGGAGAACCCCCACTTTTTAAGCAGTATTTCCCAGACTGGGTGGAGGATGACGCTGTTTCAGCACCCGGAGATTATGAACAAGGAGGCAATGTAGCAAGTAAGGAGTTTATCAATATTTGAATGTGAAATGTTTTATGTTAATTTTAAATTCTGTTGTACACAGCAAATGATAATGTATATTCTATCTGAGCCAATTAATGCATTCAAATTAGTTCAGAACACTGTCTTACAAATATGAAGTTAGTTTGCATGAAATGTATGATTGTAGCATTGAAAGTGCCAATGGTTTGTTCATTTTGTGTTCTCATTTTATAGAATCAAGTGATGAAGAATATGATGCCTCACTAATGCACAAAAAAGCAGGAACAGCTGAAGACTTCAGCCCTGATGACGGCTCTGGAAAGCTTATAGTAAATCAATATTTATCATCATAAAAGAACAGGAGTATACAAAATAAAAATTTCACTGGCAATTAAAAGCTTGGAAGAAAGCTTTGTTCCAGTCTATTTTCAGAAGAGAGATTTTGGAAACTTGAGAATCTGGTGGCCTCATAAACCTGAAGGAAAACCCCTCCGTTTACTCCTGAAGTGTAGTCTCTAGTTTTAATAATTTCTGTTGGTTTGATATGAGGCAAATTTCAACAACAACAAAAATAACTATGCATAAACTGTACCCAAATTTATTTTATCTTTACATTTATTTTTAGGTCTACAGAATTGAAAATTTTGAGCTGCAGGAAGTTCCAGAGTTTGCTCATGGTGCTTTCTTTGGTGGTGATAGCTTTGTGATCCATTACGAATATGAAAATAATGGAAAAGCTGCTCATATCATCTACTTCTGGCAGGTAGAATCATTTGCAATTTTTTACAACAGAAAAGTTTAAAAAAAACTATATAGACAATTTGTTTATACTCCTTTGACCGAACATTGTATATTTTGAAATATACAAAAATTTTGCCGGATTTTGATTCCTAAATTTGACTTAAAATCAAACTTTTGAGAGAGAAAAAGGGTTGGTCCATCAACCAACTAATCAATTTGGAATGGCTTAAAAAGCTGTATACATTTTATTTTGTACACATGGCTGTATGTTGGTGGTAGTAGTAACCCTTTCTGTTAATCTCTTTTGCTCTATACCACATTTGCTATTAGAATTTATAAATATCATAATGATTTCACTTTTAGGGCTTGAAGAGTTCCACCGATGAAAAGGGTGCCTCTGCTTTACAAGCATTAGCATTAGATGAACAACTTGGAGGGGAGGCTGTACAGGTTAGTAACCGTTTGCTGTGTAAGTCTTGCTTTATGATACTTCTGGGCCCGGTTTCAAATGCTTGCTCAACTTTGACCTACGCTCAAAAACTCGTGCAAACTTGTTCAGCCTGTTATTTTTTGCCTAAGTGCGTTTCAAATTACGTCTCAACTTT
>JAVSBT010467761.1:0-22575 GCA_033118115.1 Pharyngocirrus eroticus
AAAGAATAGGTAAATCCCAAATCCCAAGAAATTAAATCTGAAAATCCCAAGTCCCAAACAATTAAAAAGGCCCAATCACAATTCCCAAGGAACCCCTCCCCCCCCCCCTCTTTAACTGAAATAAATCTTGATGGTAACAACTTTAACTAGGATTGTCAATATTAAAGATAGGTATTAATAGTAACAGCTACTGAATCATGACATGCATGAATAAAGAATAAAAAAACTGGGCCATTAAAGTTGTAGTTCAAGGATTAGTGGTATTAGATTTTCTCCTCCTTTAATTTTCTTCAAGAGGATGGGTGTAAAAATTAAATTTCTCAATCTTGGTGCTATCTGCAAGTTGCCATCTACACAGCAAAATGTATCTAAAATCTCTTATGGACTCTCAAATAATAAATGGCTTTTCATCATACACTGACATGTTTTAGGTAGAACTTCCTTGTTCATGTTGTGAACATTAAGTATTCGGCCAGCCTGGTCAATTTTGTTTGTTAAAAAATACATCAACCAACTAAACAATTTGGATTGCATTTTTACCATTCTAAATATTTAGAAATTGTATTTCACTTTTTTTTATTAGTACTTCCTTATCATATGCAGTGACATCATCACATGACACAATGACATTAATCGTTCAAATTACAATCATATAGATCAGTTGTAATAAACAAAATTTGAAAAATGTATGATTTGAGTTCACACATTGTAAATGAGACCAAAGGTGCTGTAATTAAGTAGAACATTCTGCAGGATACTTTACATGATATATAATATGAGGAAATACAAAAGCCATTTTGTCTAATACATGACTGTATACAACTTCTTGAACTTTAACTTTGTGCACATACGTGACAAACTGGTGTTACAAGTAACAAGAATTGTAAACATGTTACAACAAAATTCCATCAAAATCTAATTTTGATTACAGTGACTTGTCCTTAGAATGACTGCATGGAATTTTTTAACCAAATTGCAATAATGCTTTTATCAATTATCGATAAAACATTTGATATTATTTTCACTTTCAGCTGAGTTGTATGTTTTCTTGGACTAAGAATATTATATTTCTTCTGCTAACTAATCTTGTTTGTATATGTACACATAAAAATCAATTAGCTTGATTTAAAACAAAGTTTACCCCATCTGATATGAGCTGCAACGCTTTTGGGTCATGACAACTTAGTCTTGGCACAGGTTCCGTTGGAAAAGTGTATTTTCGTAGTTGTGCCTCTGTCCATGGTTTTGTGTCTTCCTTCGCCGAAGCCATGTTGATATCTGTCACTCCATGAAATTTTCCTAGGTGGCGCTAATAGGAAGTTAAGAATTATATAGTTTCGAATTATATTTACTATTATTTTTCTTGATATCTAAACGTCTTAAAATCAATTACAAATATACTGATGTATTTTAATATATAATTCATAATTTTTTATGTGTAAAAAGAGCCTATTTACGACGATCATATATGCCATCGACGTGGCGAGTCGATATAAGAGAATAAAAGCTGACCCTTTCAAGTTGTCGGTCGTCCATATTGACACGGCAGCAAAGTGAAGCCACGAATCAAGCCGGTGTAGAGTGTTAAAACAGTACACTCTACATTATACGAACACTTTAAACACAAGAATAACTACACCTGAAGAAGAAAACCGAAAATGGGTATTAAGTTTCTTGAATTTGTGCGGCCTTTTTGTGCCGTTTTGCCAGAAATCGCAAAACCGGAAAGAAAAATCCAATTTAGGGAAAAAGTGCTATGGACTGCAATCACTCTCTTCATATTTTTGGTCTGTTGTCAGATTCCTCTTTTTGGAATCATGTCATCAGATTCTGCTGATCCGTTCTATTGGATGAGAGTTATCTTGGCTTCAAACAGAGGTACTTTGATGGAACTTGGTATTTCTCCAGTCGTAACATCTGGACTGATCATGCAGTTACTTGCTGGAGCAAAAATCATTGAAGTTGGAGACACCCCCAAAGACAGAGCCTTGTTTAATGGAGCCCAAAAGCTGTTTGGTATGATTATTACAGTAGGTCAAGCCATCGTTTATGTCATGACTGGTATGTATGGCGATCCTGCAGAAATTGGGGCTGGTGTTTGCCTGTTGATCATTATCCAGCTGTTCGTTGCAGGTTTGATAGTATTGCTTCTTGACGAACTTCTCCAAAAGGGATATGGTTTAGGATCTGGAATCTCCCTTTTCATTGCCACAAATATCTGCGAGACCATTGTATGGAAGGCCTTCAGTCCAGCTACTGTCAACACTGGAAGGGGAACAGAATTTGAGGGAGCCATTATTGCTCTCTTCCATTTATTGGCCACAAGATCTGACAAAGTTAGAGGATTGAGGGAAGCATTCTACCGTCAAAATCTACCCAATTTGATGAATTTAATGGCAACAATATTTGTTTTTGGAGTGGTGATATACTTCCAAGGATTCCGTGTAGATCTACCAATCAAATCTGCCCGCTACCGTGGCCAATATAGTTCTTATCCAATCAAGCTTTTCTATACCTCTAATATCCCAATCATTCTCCAGAGTGCACTTGTGTCTAACTTGTACTTCATATCACAGATGTTGGCTGCTAAATTCAGTGGTAACTTTATCATCAATTTATTAGGAGTGTGGGCTGATGTTGGAGGTGGTGGCCCAGCTCGTTCATACCCAGTTGGAGGATTATGCTACTACTTATCACCACCTGAAACCTTGGGTCATGTACTAGAAGATCCAATCCATGCATGTCTCTACATTGTCTTCATGTTGGGCTCATGTGCATTCTTTTCCAAGACCTGGATTGAAGTATCAGGATCAAGTGCTAAAGATGTAGCTAAGCAATTAAAAGAGCAACAGATGGTGATGAGAGGACACAGAGACAAATCCATGATTCATGAATTAAATAGATACATTCCTACTGCAGCTGCCTTTGGTGGTCTTTGCATAGGAGCTCTCTCAGTTTTGGCTGACTTTATGGGAGCCATTGGAAGTGGTACTGGAATTTTGTTGGCTGTGACAATTATTTATCAATATTTTGAAATATTTGTAAAAGAACAGAGTGAAATGGGTGGCATGAGTACACTCCTATTCTAAAAACTGACTGACTAATTTGATAAACTTTAAAAGTTGTGAATATGTTGTGAAAACATAATGCTATGAGTTATTAATGAATTTTGGCAAGTAGAAATGTTAATAAGTTTTATGAGAGAGAAAAATAAAAAGAAAGAAACATGTTGCTATGTTAGCATATGGTAGTAAAGTTAGAACTCATTAATTGTGCAGGCAGCATTTATTATATATTTTTGGCTGAAGGAATGATTGTATCACTATGACAAAATAAGCAGCAACACTATTATCAATTGTGTTCAGATTTTTGTCTCCTTGCATAAATTGAATCATGTTCACATGTGTGGATATCTTTGATAAGAGTAATGAATTTCTGTCCTATAAATAGACATTTGTGCACTTTGCAGCATAATCTTGAAAATACAAATAACAAAAGTAATTGATTTTAGAAATAAACTACTTGTATTTGTCAATGGAAGAGAATGATAGTGTTCTGATGAAATCCACATAAATGATAACAGAGGGAGCTTAATGGATGTCACAAAAGTGTTTATGGTTTTGTTGTGGAATAATAAAGTAAAATGTAATTGAGATATAAAATAATTGAGTACTATAAGACCATGTGAACCTTATGCTGAATAAAAAAAGAATATAAAGTGGAAATCAGTTTTATTTGTTTTTATTAGTTTTAAAAAATTCTTATGATATAACAAAAGATGTGTAAGATTTTTTCTGCCAGTTGATGTATTTTCTGTTGAATAGATCAATTATTAAATGTATGTCTTAATTATAGATGTGCACTAAAGCCCACTTAGAAACTTATTTAAAAATGAAAAATATTACATAATTAATCTGCTCATTTAATATTAAACTTCTTCAGAAAAACTTTTCCGGGTAGATAATGGAACATGAGCTTTTCACAAAAGTTGATCTTGGCTTCCCAATGGCAATCTAGAAATTATTAACAATGTACATTGTATTAACCATTTATATCACAAAGTGATGAAAAACAAGGAGTTTGAGAACTAGTGTCCCTGTTTTGGATATCATGCATTGTCCCTTTAAGATGAGACCTTCATCAATATTCCTTTCTCCTGGAGCTGCACGTTTTCCAACATGTGATTCAACCAAACAGTATCGAAATCTTCTCTACTCTTCTTCAGTTATCTTGGTAAATCTGACACCATGATTCTGAGATTTATTAGAGCTTGGTGACATTTGGTACCAAATGTGAATCTGTATAGTGGGGCCACAATATACTGCAATGAAAAAACAGTCCACTATTGGTTATGTGACTAAAAAATACTTTAAAAAAGAACACATATTGAGAAGGAAAAGTCTATCTATTCTTGTTCAAATTAATTTAGAAACTTTTTAATTCATTGAAAATATTCTTTTCGACAACAGTTTCTAGAAATATGTGTATTTTAAAAGTATGTTTACTTGAAATAAAAGTCCTTTTCTTCTTGAAGTCAATCTAAAAGTGGCAGCTGAAGGATATCTATCATTATCTTTTCTTTTAACTTCAATTTCAGTTCTTGCCATAAGCCAGTTTGATGACACAAAACTGATATAACGAGGGGACTCGTAGCCAACTATCACATTATCTATGTGTACTGCACCTGAAGAAGACAATATTTAGAAGAAGTAAAGACACAGAAACTGGTTCCCTTCCATTGACTGCACCGATACCAAAGACTCATCTTGGGAATGGCTCGACAATGGCTTTGTTTAGACACACTTTTGGAAATTATTAAAACCCTTATATTCCGAGTTTGTTTACATTGGAAGAAAAAGTGCGTTACCATAAAACGTAAAATGTATTGGTAATAATCAATAATATATAGGATTCCAAAAGTGTGTCTGGAAGCAAATTCTACAGTGTGTCTAACCACAGCCTTTATTGATTGTGGATTTCTAGTTCTTTTGTTCTACATGTAACATCATTGTAGTATGTCTTCTCACAGGTGATACTTCAGTTTGTTGTTTCAGGGATAAACATGTTGTAGTAGCTGCTTATTTTGCTTTTAATATTTACTTGACCCTATTTTCTCTAGTAAATTAGCATAACAGTTTAAAAACCTTTTTTAAAAATTCTTTATTTATGAATATTTTGACATGGTCATTAATGTATAGCTCTAATGCTTATTATAATTGATAGCCCACAAGGTGCCAGCACTATGCATTAGAATAGTCTTGCCACCACCAGAATAAATTTTGATTGGTCAATAGATTTATGCTATCTTTTTTATCTTATCTTTACTTGACATATTTCATATTCATCATCAACAGATATCGTGCATATTTATTCTAAAAGGAATGCAATTGATTGCACGGACAGTTACACTCATGACTGCAACTTACCATACACTGGATAACTTTGAACTTCCATGAAATGTTTCCCCATCCCCATAGCACTGCTATCTATAGGATCAAATTGTTCTGTATCAGGGTGCCACTAAATTGAAGAAAACACAAGCATTAATGTTTGATATTTAGAAAATAAAAAGGAGTACTTTTTTTCCAAACTTTTGGAATCGATTGAAACCCTTTTTTTCCAATTTCGTTTAAATCCCTTGAGTTAAAAAGTGCGTCTAACAACAACATAATTATATATCGATTGAATTTTATATAGGAATTAGGATTGTCTGGAAGCAAATTCATTTGAATAAGATAAGTATATAAACTCCACAACAGTTTAGAAAAGGGGAATCTAATCAATCTTAAACTGTTGTCTACCTTTATTTCACAGACTTACCAGGCTCATTATTTCATACACGTGTTGCTATTTGCTATATAATTTTATTGGCTATCTAAATAAAGGAATAAAGTCTGTTGATTATAGAAATCCTAGTAGATACTGGGCTACCAAAAATGTGCCAAAATAGACCTAGGCTCTAAGATTGGGAATTTTAATATGTAACAATATTAAACAATTGTTACGGTGTGACATCCCAGCATGTAACTTTTGTTTAGTATGTGTATATGCAAATAAGTACACAATAGAGCTTACAAATATAAGTATCATATCGATACACTTTGCTGCACCTAGAGCAGCATGCGAATAAAAGCTAATAGCTGCATAAAAACAGTGCAATTTACACCACTGTGAGAGATATACAAACAAGAAGGTAAAGAGTAAGCTCAAGGAAAAACAGTATAATATTTTCTCTTTTACTCCATATGGATCTTGGAACCAATAACATATTTGCCACTATTTTCTTAGCTGTTATTGATTTTGTTTCTCTGACTTTTATTGGGGGGCTTTTCATGTGTTTTTTGTTTTGTTTTATGGGGGGGTTAAGATTGGGGTCGAAGGGTTGGTTATTTAACGTGGTCTTGAGAGGGGCAGGAAGAATATGGATACTGAAAATCAAAACTGTAAAAAAAAGGTGGTTTTTTTTGTTATTGTTGTTGTTGGGGGGGGGGGGGGGTTATCATACAATAAAATACCTTTGCATAATTCCTCAAATCTGACAAATAGTGGAACACTTTAGCTCTAGATCTAGTTAATGCAACTGTCTTCTCCAATATCAGAACATCTGAATCTACTTCAAATTGACTCAGGATTCCAAGCATTGCGGCCATCATTCCACAAAAGATTTTCCATCCTGAGAGTTTAATGCAAGTCTTTAAGAAGTCAGAGACCATGCTGCCTTGTGTTTTGTCTTTGAAATAATAAAAGATACTGCAATAAATCATTATAGATCAATATTAAAAATAAGACAATGTTTACAGGAAAAAAATAAACATCAAAATGTTCAAGTTGAATTTATTTGCCGGGGCTTTTGATTTAATTCTTATAATCTTTTAAAATCAACTCAAATCAGCACTGTTCAGAATGTAATGTAAAAGTATTCTTAAAAAATCATATATATTGGGTGGTTTATTTTTTAGTATAAACACCTCTGAATTGTTACACTTAGTAACGGTAGTAGTATTAGTTACTACATGTATGAGTAAAATGGCTCTATAAATTCATTGTATTGTATCTCAAAGTCATAATTTCCTCAAAAAAAATTTCCTATCCTAATTTGAAATAGAATGAAGGATAAATGAATCCCATTTTAGAAATGGTTACACTGTGGGATATGGCATTTGCATTCTGTAATTCAATCTCATTTACACCATATGAATATCCATACTGAAAGCTATTAATGAAACATAAGAAATACATTTATTGATCTGTTTTCAAATGCAAAATGCTCAATGGGATACCACAGTCTTCCTGTGATATGTTCACGGAATGGCTCAGGGTTTAGATCTAGAATACATGCACTACTGTTAATGTCATTATTTACTGATTCTTCTGTTTGGAATGTATTTATATTATATTTTGAATGACATAGATACCATTGACAAAGTGACACGTACATTATGCTCACAATTAGATTCTTTGATTTCTGGGATCAAGGTATTATGTTGCATGTTCTTAATCATTATACTTGTTGCAAATATAATCATCCCTACAGATGTCATTGTATAGACTAAACTAAACATTAAATATTCTTACCTTTTGAAATATTACAGAATTGTTCCTGCAAGTGAAGTTTCTTTTTTTCTGTAGAAGTCCGACTTCTAGGAATATTACACCTAGTAATCAATAACTACCCAAGCCATTTGAATGGCAACAAGGTAAGGTCAAAGTTGATATCCTGTCCCAAGGAAAGATCTAGCAAAGAGACTATGTATAACCTCTTTGGATCTAGGTAGCACATGACCATGGGACTTGATTTATTCAAAAATTGAGTAACTAAAGATGATTTCTTTTTAGATTTACATAAAATCTTTCCTGAATCTAATTCTAGCTTAAATTTCTTCCTACATGATTTAAAAATTGATAATATTCATCTGTTACGATCTATTAAATATTCAGATGAGGTGGCAATTATCCAATGAAATATGTTTACATTTGACATGTGACTTCAATAGTGTGGACATTGATAATTTGGATGTGATAACATTTTAGCAATTTGTTGGAACACTAGCCATTATATTTACTAAACATTCTTCTAGTAAAAGTGTTTGGCCTGGGTCTTTGTAAACAAGATGTCTCCTTGTTGTTTAGAAGGCTTTGTAGACTTATTCTTAGGTTATGCCATTAGCTTAATCTTTATAATGCCTTACATTCAATATGATATTGTCTATACATGTACATACATGTATATCACTTCTTATCATAATAATATGATAATTTCTTCCGTGTATCATAGATTGAAGTCTTTTAACAATAATCATCAATGTGTACCATTGTTCTGGAAATTGTAATATTTCTGCTCAAGAAAACCTGTTGAAGGCATCAAAGGATAGGCCCAAACCTAGTGGAATACCTGAAAAAAACTGGAGAGCCATCTGTCGAGAAATCTGGTGATAAGACTGGAAGGCCAAACAAAGGAACACTCAAGAGATTACTTTCATGTATCATAGTTTTACTTGAGTTTTTTCATGATGATTGTTTTTTATGTTATTATAAAATATAAAGCATTGATTGTGAATCATACATTTTAGAAACAACACAATTTCAATATTAGATAATGTGGCACTGTAATTCTTTTTGCATCCAAATCTGGTAGAAAAAAAAAATTCTTTTTAAAAAACCATACATGTAATATAAAGGGTGACTTTCATCTTAGTTTCTCAAAAATATCAATATGAATATGTCCATAACGTTTTATTTCATGTTATAGATGCCCTGTTGAATTAAGTTATGCCTGAATATACTCAGTTTGGGACCTTTCATTGATACAGAAATGTACAAGTTGAAGTGGTGTAATCAAAAATATACATATTTACTGCTCAATTTTTTAAATTATATTATGTTGAAAGTAGCAGGTGAGCTTCAATTGCACAAAACCTAAATTGTGTAGCTCTGTGAAAGAAATACATTGAAAGGCTTTTTATGCTAAGATGATATTTTTATTAATGTCCAGCAAGTTTCAGCACAGTTCACATTATAATTTTTATTGATTTAACCAATAGAATTGATTTCTATATACATGTCATAACTGAAGGACAATTTTTCTTGTTGTCTCCAAGTTAAGTGAACGATAACTAGCTGAATTCAAGGCTTTGGATTGCATTAACACAACAATAAAAGTCTTCTATCTATAAAGAGGATCACATTGGAAATAAATCACTGACTATTATGTGCTATCCTCAGTCAATATCATTTACTAAAACAAAATTAACCAATCAATGTATACCTCATTTTAGAAGTGTTATAAAGTCATCTGTTTCTAAGAAAACAGTGAGCAAGATATATCTCAAAATCATTGTTATGGATGTCTAACTTCGATTTGGATTATTTAGAGGCATTCTATTTAATTGGGTCAATTTAAAGTTAATCTGAGAAAAATCGAAAAGCATAAAATTCATACTAAACATGGCTCTTAGAGACGTCTGAAAGCAGAAAACCATAACAATAAATAACAAGTATTTCTGTCATACACTCTATAGTACAAGTGATGGAAAACGACTCACTGAGTGCCACTTTTAACCCATGTGGTAATGGGAGAATTATAGGTCAAATTTAACTTAGTCGCTGGACTGCATATTAATATGGTCTCAAAATGTTTATCATTGAAGTTCATACATGTCCACACCTTCAGCTTCAGTTCTGCCACACCTTGAGTGACCAATCAGTTCACAACGACCTGTTTCATTTTCAAAGTTGAACCTCCAACAATTTTTATTTGTGTGACATCTTCTTAGGCAGACCATTGCTGTGCTGTTGTAAGTTGTAGATAGGTAAGGTCCGTCAATTTGGGAGTTTTCTTGTTGTCGTTCATATCTGTAGACAGTGTCAAGTCCATCTAAAATATTAAAAGATATATTTGATGGATGGATGGACCAAAGGACGGATGAATGAATTGATTGATTGATTGATTGATTGATTGATTGATTGATTGATTGATTGACTGACTGATCATAATAAATTATTTGGGTTGACAATTTCATTTTGTGTTAAACAACCTATAGAATAGATGAACAAACTTTTACCATTCTTGAATTTCATTTTTACAGATACTTTTGTACATTGAATTGAGTTAAGGGGGATGAGGGACTAATTACGTTTTTTGACATGCACAGGCATAATGTCACAAATTATCATTTTCAATAAAACTATTGCTATGAAAATATATATTTTTAGCTTCAGGACATGCTTTGTTATATGTTAAATCAAGTGCATAGAAATTTGAGTAATATCAAACTGTGGCTTAGGACGTCCTTTTTAAGCCAAAAATTGAAACCTACATAACTTTAATTTTTAATGAAAATTATAATTTTGAACATGAATGTGTTCATGCATATCAAAAAAAGCAATTAGACCCCCCATTCCCCCTTAAGAAGTAGATATATTTATCTCAACACATTTATTCAATAGTGAGGTTAATTTACACTTTTCAATTGTGATGTTTCTTGTTTTTCCTCCAATTCGAATTCTAACTATTATTTAAACTATATATCGTTATATATGTATATCTGGTAACGTTCTCAAAAGCAAAAAAAAACAAAAAAAACCTACCTCTACAGTTGAGATCTTGCAACTGTAAATCTTCCCAATGGTATGTCTTCAAGTGTGGTGGGGACACACACGGGAAGTTATCAACCTTCGGAAAAGTGTTTCCAGATTCTCGAACAGCCTGGAAGAAATCTCTGAGGCGACAATCACATACTAAAAGGTTGCCATCTAGATCAAGCAGCTCCATATGGTTCTTTATGTCTTCAAAACATGGGAAAGTTTTCAAAAAGTTATCTGACAGGCGAATCTGTCTTTTACCAGTTGTTGGTGGACTAAGCATTAATTCAACTTCTGGAAAGCTAATGCTGGAAAAGAGATTACTTTTAGCCGAAATAGATTTTATATCCTCAGGGAAATGTCCTTTATTGAAATTTGTGAGTCCACAATTATCAAAATCAAAGTATCTTAAGGTTGAAATGAACGATACATCAGGCAATATCTTAATTTTGGGGTTGTTGCTCAAGTACAATTTCACCAAGCTGTCCATCCCAACAAGATATTGAGGTCGGATTTCTTGGATATTGTTGTTCGTAAGACCAAGTATTTGAATAGTTGATTTTATGGTCCCAAAGTCAGGAAACCCAGTCAACTTGTTGTAGCCGAGATATACCCACACCAGTGAAATCAAATTTGCAAAATCACTTGGTAAAACCGTTGTGATTTGATTATTATTCAATTGAATATGAGTAACTGTGTCTGGAAGGCTTGGTACCTTCGTTAGAGTCCCATGTGTGCTCTCATATTCAATTGCAGAATTGAATTCAAACAAAGATAGGGTAACAAATAAGATTATCAAGGCAAAATATAACATTTTTCTGAAAATCTTTTTTAAAATTCTAAATATCTTTCAGTTTTCAATAGTGTGCTGTTGCATGCACTTTCCAACTATACCAGCATGCTTGGATTTGTTGTTTTTATACCATCCAAAAGTTGTTTGGTTCAAAACAAAGGAGCATAACTAAGGACAAACACTAAGACTTCCATTCACTCTCAATGACAACCGACTTAGAAAATAATTTCATTGATTCTTTATTATATTAATTCAGTCAAGATTTTTTTGCATGTTTTTTATATAATCAAATACCAAGGTATTTCTGTTCACCGTTCCAGTTATCTGACATGTACATTCATCATCAATTCTGTAAAAAATCAAAACAATTTCACTGTTCATGTACTTAAAATGTTTAGAATATTGATAATTTCCTAGAAAAGGATTTTCTCTTTTTAAAAAGTCTATAACTTTACAGGATTATCCAATAAAGCTATACCTTAAATCATTTGTTTAGAAAAATACTTTAATGGACTTTTCTCTTCAAAGGTAAACAATGGCTTGCAAGACTGCAAACATATGTGTAAAGACACACATATATTCAAGCCATTTTGAATATTGAGCTTTTTTGAGTTGAGCAGTGTACAAGAACTACATGTATATGGGTGCCAAGAATTGTGAAGTCCCAAATGTTTAAAATCCATAATGAATACACGATTTTTCAGTTTCTAGAGTTGATAATCATTAATGTCTCTTTTATGGCCATAAAAGGACATCTTATATTCAATATGGATTTTAAACATTTCAATCCAGTTGTGACATTGTATAAGGATATGAATTTTGAATCTTTGTTCTTGGTCTCTGCTTCAAGCCAAAATTGTTGCACTTTGACTTTCTTCAAATATAATAATTTTACACAAAGTCTTAAACACATGATATATATTACACCTTGAACTTTTATTAAATACATACAAACATTATATCAACTATGGTACATATTAAGCTGGGTATTGACAGTCAGCTGGATGGGAAATCTTTACTGGTTTGGTGAACCATCCTGTGTATCCCTCTGCTTTGCAAAAAGCCATAACTTCTTTATCGTGTTCTTGGTAGAATCTTTTGACGTCACGTACAAGTACATACAATTGCCAACCCATACCATCAGTGACAACAGCATAGTCGTATTGTCCTGCTTCATTGACTGGTCCGAGCTTGAGTACCCAATCTTTACAATTTGAAAAAATGGAGAAAACAATTCATTAATTAGGACATTTTCAAAATTGATGTGATATGATGCTTTTTATGCCAATCAATGCGTATTTTTCACAGATAGTTCGCCTCTGTGAATTTATTTATTCTATCGGAGAAGTATACTCACAGCTTCCTCTTGGTGTTCCATCCAAAGCCAAAATCAGTTTTCCAGGTTCTGCTGTGGCAAAAGCTTTTCCATTTATGGAATTGGCTTTTCCATCCCCAGTCTTTTGACGGTTGGCGTTCTTTACATCTATTGCTGTTTCATTGATAAGACTGTCTGTTAGAGAATTGAGGGGAAAAAAAGATTTATATTTGGATACTCTGATTTTTTCAGTATTCGTTTCATATAAACAATAATGGTAACTTTTTTCGAATTAACATTCTGTTTCCTAGAGCAAAAGTTTTTCAATGGTTGCTCTATTTCCTACACTTACAATCAGCAGTGTTGCAAACAGCATCAAATCCAGGGAAGAAATTTGAGACAAGGTTTCCATAAGTCTGCACAAAAACAAAAAAAATAATGATAATATTATTTATACAGATCATAAACTATTCTGTTGTAACAATGTCATTCATTTCAAATTAACATTTGGCATTATACTGTTGATCTAGGTGGTGCAGCAGTAAGGTTTCAAGAAAAATGGAAAAGTCTTCTTACCTGGTACCATCTTCCAACATATTTGTTGAGGTCCAATTCATCAACAGTCTTAAGTTCTAATAATTCTGGTATGTTGTGAGCTGATGCTGCAGCAATAACTGCTAAAAGGATGTAAATCTGATTCATCTTGGTTGTCTTTGGTCAACAACTGTGAGTGTAATGAATTTAGAAAGAATTTCAGTCTTTATATAGGGTATGGACATGTGACAGAATCATCTTTCAAAGATAGCATTGATATATTATGTATGTTCATTTCACAGACTTATCAAGTTTTTCCCCTTCCCTGTATCTATTTTACACAATCTTATATCATACTACTAGGTATATTTAATGCATATCTTAAATGCAAATATATAATCATAATGTTCCCTAAAAAATTGAATTTAACCTCTGCTCATCTCTTTCAGCCAATACAAATATTTGAAAAAGCCGACAGCTTCAAAGTAGATATGATAGTAACAAGTCCGAGGATTTTCATTTTTGCATTTATTAAGCAATATTTCGCCAAAGCGGCATCATCAGGCAATAATGTTACAAACAAACAAAATCATAGTTTATATACAGATGAGGAATACAAGGTAACAAAATAAACACAATACGTGTGAATCACCAATAACAAGGCACATACAAATGTCGCCACTAAACAACATGGTACATGTAATTTCCATTTCTCTATTTAGTTTTTTATGTTTTTACTTTTAACATAACATTAAATGTGCCATGAAAGCCTAAAGCTTAGAGTGTATAGTGTGTTCATCCCTGAAGATTTTCAGTTATAGGGGACATTATCTATCCAGGCCGCCCCACCCCACCCTTCTCCCAGGATGGATTTGTTGAGGAGTAATTATCCTTGCATTTGTAAGAGATTTTTCTAAACTTCCTTCTGTTCGAGAAGTGAAAAATTGATTACAGCTAAATGTTAAGAGTCCAAGGAGTTATATTGGCGGTTAAGGCATTTTAAATGATTTTAAAAGATTGTTTGGTTTGGGGGTATTTTGTGTGTCCCATTTAATGGAAGAGAAAGGTGAGCTATCCAGAAAAGAAATGTGTGTCATCTATCATCTGATTGAAGCATGAATATTCTCAAGGTTTATTGGTAATGGGTTCTTAGATTAGCAGCTATATCTATTGTCTGCAGTTAATGGTGTTGGGTAGCTTTCAGTGAGTTAATGGGTTGTATATCTGAATGGATAATGTTTTTGTGCTAAGGACCAACTATGAAAGAAAATCTTGTCACTTGTTGAGATATCTTTATGATATTTGATGTCTTTTAAGAATCTCTTGTCATGTGGTTGAGATAACCCCCAAAATTAAAAAAAAAGAATACCTTTCATATTTTTTCAGGCCAAATGGAAACTTTTATTGTTCAAGTTATCAAAAATACAAAGACATTGGCGATTAGACCATGTTTTTAGTTTCTATGGCGATAGCTCTTTTCAAAACAAAATTGTTTTTTAATGAAATGATAAAAGTGGGCTGAAAACTGATAGTTTTCAAAATGTTTATTTTTTCAGCGAGTTTCATCACTTCAAATAGTTATATTTTCATTTTGAAAAGGGATATAACAATTTTGGACATATGTCTGTGCATATATCAAAACAAGCAAGTAGACCCTCATCTCCCCTTAAGACAATGAAAGTACTTCTAAATAGGCCCAGATATAACCACTTAAGTGTATTTTTTAATGCATTGAAAAAGACTAATTTTGATTCCTAATACATATTGACTTGATTTCTTATTTACATAAATCATTACAAGACATTAAAGAATAATGTATCCAATGAAACTGACTAGATACAGAAGAAGTTTGGTTCGGTCTAAGAATTGTGGTGTCCTAGTTTTATACATTTATTCAAAAGCAACAAAAAATTACTGGAAATGGTCTAACAATTTAAGTCACACCTAAATTATTTAAGCTGGTTTGCTTGAAAAACAGGTTTGCTTGATTACTAAAAAAAACCATTATACATAGTGGCTTAGAGCCTGTCAAAATGTATCATTCTAGAATGGTCCATGGTGGTGTGTGTTGGTTATTTTGTTTTTTTGCCTTGCAATGCTTTTTGGTTTGGGATTCTGTTCCGTTTATGACTTGCCAGGCATCTTGGCACTAGGGTTCTTTTCCCTGCCAAGCCTGCCAGGCGTCTAGGGCTCTGTCTGGGGTTCTGTCCCGAGACCCTTTTTTGGCAACGGATGTTACTTAGAATTTGTATTCTTGTGCAAATTCTCTGGAACTTCTGTTGCCCAGCGATACGAGAGAAAGGCCAGCCGCATGAGAGATATCTGAGAAAGGGTAAGAAATGATAATAATTAAGTCAACATTTGGCGGTTTGAAATATTATAGAGGATTATAGAATATTTAAGAATACTTAAATATTGCTCTACAATAATAAGTATAAACTTTTCTGGGTTTTTTTTCTATTTTCTCTCATTGCAAATTTTTATTTTCTTATTTTATAGCAGACTTGAAGAAGAAGCTTTGATGACAAAACTTAGCCTATAGAAGAATAGACATATATCTGTCACAGGTAAATATTACATGTTTCAGTACAATAAAGATATAGTTTTAGTTTTCATATTTGTTTTTCTTACAAAATCATGATAAATTTCACATTTTTATCTTTTTATATCCCTCAGTTGCTGTTGAAAACAGAGAGGGTGGGGCTTGGGGACAAGCAGGAACAGTATTGGAGCTAACTTAGGTTAAAATCAAATTTGAAATTGAGACTTCTTTGTTTCTCTCTGTTTCAGGCTATGCATGATAAGCTTTTAATCCCAGGCTTCCCAAGCTAGGGGAGCAAGCTGGTGAGAGGAGGGGTGGACGTAGTTAACCCACCCCAATGAGTTAGAAGCCAGCCCTTCCCAAGGGGGGAGGGGGGGTGAAACTGGTGATCTGAGGGATGATGAACCAGGTATCTAAGTATGCATTTTTGCCAGCCATTTTGGTTTACAGGGGAAAGAGTCAGTTGTCTGAGGGAGGAATTTGCCATATGTCCAAGGGAGTAATGGGTTGGCAGCCAGCCACCAGAGGGAAGACCAGTAGGAGAGTTGTTAGACAGCAATGGAAGGACAGCACAGGGATCTAGGTTCTATGTTTTAATTAGAGCTTTTGTCAATTTCATTGTATGAATGTTGTCGATTTTATTGTATGCATATGTTTAACCTAACTCCTGCCTCCAACCCCACTGTAACACTTAGTTAATCCTACACATGGGTGTGGCTAACCTAACCCTGCACTACTAACAACTCCTTTATGCCTATTGCCTCTACATGGCAGAGGAGATCAACATGGCTATATGCTATGGCTAAAATAGGCTTTTGCACTAAATACAATTATTTCATTCTAAAAATGTTTTTTATATAACTTTATTAAAGGAAACGAAGAAGAGCTAGTAAAACTTAAAGAATAAGATAAGAAACCCATGTGGTTCCTGAATGTGCAGAGAATGAGGACATCAAATTGAAGGAAAATTCATGACACAAAGTGGAACATTGTATAGTATTAATAAGGAAAGTGGCTTGTGACATTTCATATACTATCAATTTGTAATGATATCATATTGCCTTAGATTTATGGGATAAAAATACCATAGCATGGATATACATGTACATTTGTTATGTTCTACACAGCAATATGTCTCTTTTTGAATAATTATGTACATTTTATGTTTATCAATAAAGTTTGAACACATCAATCCTCTGTGTGTTTATCTCTTATAAGAATGTCACATAATTATGAACATTTCCATGGAACAACTTACCAGACATTAACTTTAATTTTCACATCTGTGCCTTGGTAAGCTTTAATCTTATCTTTAAGAAACCATATCTTGTATATAGACTGGTCGGGTTTCTATATAAAGGCTCTAGTCAAGGATTTTTTTTATTTTGAGGGAAGGAGCGGGCCACTATGATTTTTCATTAAACATAATCATGTGTAACCAGAAATTGTTTAATGAAAACCACTCTGGGACTAGTGGCCAGTTCCAGAAATATGTTAATAACCTCTATACCAAACTAGAAAAATCAAACACCTATAAAACTAGTCACAAAGTCAAAAATGATTACTGATGAAACACAATTTTGTTCCAGATGATCAATAACAAAGTTATTACAAATATAAATTAATATTAATGAACTTGATAACTCCTGTTATGACCAACCAACTCTAGGAACTGAAAAATCTTATGAAATTGTGTTTAGATATTTCAAACCAGAATAAACAGTGTATGAGGAAGTGAGGACTGAATATATGATCTGGATATCCTTTCTAAGAAGCTGACACTTTAGCAAAGATAATGCAATTGGGTTTTATTGTGGCCTTCTTCAAATATAATGATTTTGAATAGAGTCTAAAACACACCTTGTAATTTACACCTGGAGTTTTTATTTCATACAATAATTTATATAAACAATGATATTCTATGTTACATATTAAGAGTATTGACAGTCAGCTTCTTGGTAAATCTTTACTGGTTTGGTGAACCATCCTGTGTATCCCTCTGCTTTGCAAAATGCCATAACTTCTTTGTCATGTTCTTGGTAATATCTTTTGACGTCACGTGCAAGTACATACAATTGCCAACCCAAACCATCAGTGACAACAGCATAGTCGTATTGTCCTGCTTCATTGACTGGTCCAACCTTAAGTACCCAATCTTTAAAAAAATGAAAAAAATGGGAGAAAAATGTATTATTCCAATTACATTAATTTTATGCTTTTTTTTCATGCCAGTCAAAGGCACCTCACATTTTGCAGAATAAACTGATGAAATAGTTTTGTATTGAAAGTTTCAAAAAAGTTTGTACTTTGCTGGGTATTGGTTATTCACTGTTACTTTGTAAAAATGTTTACATATACTTTGCTTAATGTTCATACTATTGTGATGAGGGGGGGGGGAGGGGCAGTCTGATGCAGAAGTATACTCACAGTCTCCTCTTGGGGCACCATCCAAAGCCAAAATCAGTTTTCCGGGTTCTGCTGTGGCAAAAGCTTTTCCGTTAATGAATTTAATTTCTCCATCCCCAGTCTTTTGACGGTTGGTGTTTTTGACATTTATTGTTGTATCATTGTAAAAACTGTCTGTAAGAGAATTGAGTTAATTAAGATTTATATTTGGTGACTCTTTTTATATCATAATTTTTTGGCTAGTAGTGGTTTATTCCATTTAAAAAGTGTTGATACAATTTACATGTAGTATGGAAATTAAAAGGTACAAACATGGACTGGACACTCAATGGCATATATACATCTGACTATGATTTTTGTGCTATCATTGTATATCATTATCAGTCCATTGATGTCAATCCAAAAGAAGCTTATGATAGTGGTAATATACTGTAATCTAGCCCCAGAGCAAAAATGTGTTAACAGTTGCTTTATTTCCTATACTTACAATCAGCAGTCCCACATTTGGCATCATATCCAGGGAAGAAATTTGAGACAAGGTTTCCATAAGTCTACACAAACAAGAAAAGAAAAAAAACTTGAAATTAGTTCACTCAAATTATATCATATCTTAAACTATTATGTAGCAACATTGTTATTCATTTCAAATTGTTCAGCAGGTTAAAGCACTCGAACCAAAGGTGAGGAATTGGTATACTACTACCCTATACTTTATCCCACAAACTGGTGTAAAAGGTTCAGGCGCTTTAATTAAGCACCCGAGTAGCCATTTTATGTAGCTAGAGTTTGGCACTATGTAGATATAAATGTACATGTATATTATTATCATTATGCATCATACTGTTGTCCTAGGTGGTGAAGCAGTAAGAAAATTAATCATGGAAATGTCATGTTACCTGGTACCATCTTCCAACATATTTGTTGAGGTCCAATTCATCAACAGTCTTGAGTGCCAATAACTCTGGTGTGTCGTAAAGTGAAGCTGAAGCTGCAGCAAATACTGCTAAAAGGATGTAAATCTGATTCATCTTGGTTGTCTTTGGTCAACAACTGTGAGTGTAATGAATTTCAGAAGTATATCAGTCTTTATATAGGGTATGGACATGTGACAGAAGCATCTCTCAAAGATAGTAGTGATATGAAGATGAGCATGTGTGTTTGATTCACACCCTTATCATCAGATTTTATTTTCGATGCCTGGACTGGAAATCCATATCTTTAACCAGAACAGATATTTGTATAATGTTATATCAATATTATAGTCTATTAAAGTATTATGCAAGATCTTGGCATACAGGTCATGAGCTTTTTTTGTCCATGTTAGAATATGACCCAAAGTATCATTTCTTTTACAAATATAGTGGCATTTAGTGCTACAAAAGTATATATTTTGGGTTGAATGGCTTCCTTTGCTTCAACTTTGTATCACTCAAATTCCACTGCACTTGATTAAACATACATAAAAAACAAAAATATTGCTATTGTGAATAAAATTCTATTTTATTGAAAACAAATTGTCAGTTATTTTTGTTAAACATATCATTGTTCATAATTATGAATTAACATGATTATAAAACCAAGAACAATGATATATGGGATCAATACTGGTCACTCTTAAAAATAATTTCTCAAACATTATTATTTCAAACTCTGCAAAAATAAAACTATAAACATTTGGCCCCTGGTGGTTACATTACAAATAACAATGAATTATAATACCCTTAAAGTGTAGGTTCTCTGCATTGCGTGTCCCTATCACTTGTAATTAAAGTAAACTTTTGGTATGATTTACAAGAAAGATTTAAAAGTAACATGTGCCTGGTATAGCCCATAAAAGTTAGAGACTTATTTCCAATGGGGTCCCAATGAAAAAAAAGAAAAAAAGAAAAAAAGAAATCAAAGAAGAAAAAAATCATCTAAAAAGTACAAATTAAAAGAAGAAATGAATATGTTTATTAAAGCACCATAGGTAACATTTTACAAAGTGTTCATATTTAATTAAGAGTCTGTAATAGGGTCTTTTTAACAAGTTGTTTGAAGGTCGCTTTGTCCTGAGTCAGAGTGCCTTAAATGCCAGCTGTTTAGTTTATCCAGGATTTAATAGCATTCTTAGTAAATGTTTTGTACAGTAGCCATCTTCTCCAAAGAAAGTCACTGACTCCTGCAACAATATCCTCTCCCTCAAGGACATTTTGTTATTTTTGTTGTTGTTATATTTCATAACAAGGTATTGTCCCAAAGTACACATTACATCTCAGAATCATTAAACTTTTCTCTTTGTCAGTTTTATCTTTATTCCATCTCTTGGTCGCAGGATAAGCTCACCACAGGGATACAGCTCTTCTTTTTTTTGCAAGGATTCAATGTTAAAATTCCTAAGAATTGATGCAAGCAAGACTTTTTCTTCATTCACTGCAAATTTTTGGCCTAAAATCAAGAAGTAAGGGTATAACTATTAGGTGAAACTTTTGTCACAAAACATTTCACAGATAAGATCTGTATTAAGGACTTGTATTGTAGAAATATAGTTCTACAATTAACCGAATCTGAGTCTTAGATCATCACAGTGCAAAATACATGAGAACATCACTCATCGTCAGTGAAAAATTGTCAGTTAACTGTAGGATTGAATATATGGTAAAACACTACGCAACAAAATTTGACTTAATTTGTAGTTTGCTGGATTTTGATTGATTATGATCAGGTGCATTACACTGATTTCAAAACTGTCTTTGGTTTCTTTAAACTGTTGTTTTAAGCTCAGAATGTCAAATTTTATGATTTTGTCACTTGAAAAAAAAACATGAATTTTGAGATATCGCTAATAAAACACCGTACAATTTGTTTTAGTTCAAGTTGGTTGAATTTTTTGTTTAATATTGATCAGGTACATTACATTGATTGCAATTCTGTATTTGGTTTCTCTGAACTGATGTTTTTAGTCTCAGAATGTCAAATTCATTGATATTTTCAATTTACTCTAGAAACAAATATGGGATTATTGCCCTGTACTTGAAATAGGTGAGAGTTTCTGATGTCAATCTATTGCGTATTCTTACCGATGCAATTTCTCATTCCCGCCGAGAAAGGGACATAGCAATAAGGATGTCTTCCTGCAGCATTGTCTGGGAGAAATCGATCCGGATCAAACTTTTCAGGGTCTGGGAAATATTGTGGATCTCTATGAAGTGCACTTGTATGTATGCCGATTGTTGTGCCTTTAGGTATCAAGTACTCTCCTGTATGAATGAAATAAAAGTAAGAAGAGGTAACTGGTTGACCAAACATAGTAACAAATATATACAAACAACTTTCATAGAAATAATATGACATATCTAACTAGGGAAAACAAATTCCCTGACAATATTTTCAAACATCTTTGGTGACTAACGAGCATGTACATAAGATCACTTCCTGATCTAGTTTTTAACAGAGAACTGTCAAACATATAAAATATTATCAACACCCATTCTTACCAATTTTAAAATCTTCTGAAGCAGCTCTTCCAAACAAAGGCACAGAGGGATAGAGTCTCAGTGTCTCCTACAAATGTGCCAATAAGTTATTTCAATAAATCAAATGATAACAAAAAAAATTATCGCTTGGGAAAAAATGGGTCGGTCACTTCCATCGACCAACTAATCAATTTGAAATGGCCTTACTGTGGTTCATGATTCAAACCAGAATTTCAATAGTCAAACCGTCTTTCTTTTTACAGATATACTACAATTAATCCTCACCTTAATAACACAGTCCAAATATTTCAGTTCCTTCAAATCATCCATTGTGATATGTCTGTTATCACGCCCAAGGACTGCATCAACTTCTTCCTGTAATTTAGTTTGTACGTCAGGATTCATCCCAATCAAGTATGTGGCCCAGTTAGCAGCTGCAGCAGTGGTGTCATGTCCCTTTATTTGAAAAACAAAATAAAATTTGATAAATCAAATTCACTTATCATCTTTGGAGAAGAGTAGCTGTGTTAGCTGCCGTGACAGATTTCTATCTACTAATAATGTATGAGTGTATACATGTATATAGGAATGATGAATGTATGAGGGCCCATTGAAAATCTGCAACAGTATGCTGAAAATGTCACATTCTTAAAAGATCTATCATTATCATTCTTATTATCATTATTATTAGTATGATCTATATTTTAATCACTATCATTATTTTTATTATCATTTTATCATTATTATAATTATTATTATTATTTCTATCATTCTCGTTATTGTTATCATTTTTATTAATATTATTATTAATATCATAATTATTATTAGTATTATTATTCAGGTTTTTGTTTTTTTTCATTCAATTTTTGTTGCATTGTGCACAAAACAACGGAACTAAACCATAGTTCTATGTTAGTAATGTGCTTGTGGTGTAACAGTGTTATTAAAT
>JAVSBT010467872.1:0-12075 GCA_033118115.1 Pharyngocirrus eroticus
CAGATCAATTTATTGTTCTTTAGCTGGTGTGAGTGGAGTTATATATGCATTGGGACAAATCATCACTGAAAACATATGGTAAAATTATTTTCTCTTCCCTTAGAATCCTAGAAACAAATGTTGTGGAAATCAACAACCTTTGATGGCGTTGATTTCAGATTTGAAACGAACCCTATGAACTAGTATTGATCACCCATCAATACACAACTCTCAAGCCTACTTCCAGATTTTTCACTCCTTGCCTCAAGACTGAAGAAATAAAGAGTGCCAGAAAAAATTCTTAATTAATTCATTAACGAATTTATTGTCTGTATCATTTTAAGGCTATAGAACATTGCGTTTCTGTCCTAATAGATCTATTCAAAATCAAAAAAGCATGAAATCAGCAACTATATAGCAAAGATGTCATCATCTAGCATAATGCTACTCCAAGCACTTCATTGTATATGCTATAAAAAGAAAATGTAAGCTTCGTAAAAGCAAAATATACAATAATTTTCCCTTTAATAAAACCTTTATAACATGTTCTTGAATTTTGTCTATATCATCAAATATTCTTCTTGAATTTTCAATACTTTATAGCTTTCTTGATTTTCTCTTTATCACATTGTCACAAAGTAACTTAAAAGTATCTTAATTTCCAAAAATTCTATTAGCTGGACAATACAGAAACCCCTCCGAACAAAAAATTGGATATTTGACAAAAAGCCTAGCAACAATGTTCAACATTGTTATGAGCTCAATAAAAATCATTAGCCCAGATATCAGGTAGAGAAAGAAAAATGAGAAAGAATTTCCAGTCCAGGTAACAATACCTTTCATCAATCTCTCCATTTTTCACAAATGACAACAAATCAAAGTAAGAATTCAATTAAGTTCTTTATGTTCTGGGAACATTTTGACACAAATCAAAGTAAGACCGCAATTAATTTCTTTATGTCCTGGGAACATTTCAAGGACTACCTTTATGACCGCTAATGACTCTCCTGGTTTTCCTCTTAGGTTTGAAGCTGATGGATTTTCAATTGCACAAAAAACATGCTAAATGTGGCTAGTTTCCCGTCAATTGCAGTTTTTTTGTCAAATAATGAGTCAAACTCGAATAAAAGCCCACAAAACAATGGGAAATCAATACCACAAAATTGAGATTTTTTAACAGATCTGCTACTTTTTAAATGTATTTTACATCAACACTTCAACAAGAAGAAGAATTCTAAAAAAGGCACAGCATGCTAAAGGCATTTAATGCTGATTTCATTACAAAAAAAAACAGTTTAAGAACTACTTCTCTCCATAAGTATATCATTTATTTGTAGAATCATCAATGATTTTTCATACTACACATGTTTGATCATTCATACGATGTGGTATTGGGATTGTTGAAAATAAATTCATGACATGCAGTAGATCATTTTAAAGTTTTGGTCACCCTTGGGTGTGCATTTCAAACAGTTGCTTAAAATAATAATTTTCCAATGAAATACTATTGTAAAATCTCATGATTAATATATAAATCCAATGAAATTGTTTGTCAATTTTTAGTAAAATCATACAATGGAGTCCTTTAGTTTTTGTTGAAATTGAAAGGCAGGCAGTCTCAGCACTCAATTAAAAATACATAAGATATACACATTGGCTTGTTGAATTAACCTTGGGGATTTGCATGTTAGTCTTAATGAAAAATGGACCATTTCCCTTGTGTAGAACACATCAATTTTTTATTCCATCCGGAAATATTTGAAGTATTTGAGATTATTTTTCTGTTTGGGTTATTGTGTTGTTCACAATTAACTGTTTGTGTTATTTATGACAACCCTTAAAGGTTGGGTTTTATTTATGTTTTTATCTTTGGGTATTCTTGTTCGTCTATAGCTGTGAAATATAAAAAGAATGAACTACTAGGCTTAGTAAACAGTTCAGTCTTCTCATAGGAATAATTTTTCTTTTTTAAACACAATTCTTCAAAGAGAAAGCAGAGAACTAAAGAAATACCAAGGAAGGAACCAAACTTTTTTTTTCACCTGTTGTCTTTCAAGAAATCAATTCTGACAATGTGACAATGTTGCTAAGAGAAGAGCAGATCCTTCATGAAAGAGCTGTGCTATTTGTATGAAGTCAATTAGCAGATATTACACCAAGAGTCACCCTCATACACAATAAGTTCAAGAAGAATATGAAGATTTCTCAGAACAATAACAACTCCATCTTCTTGTTTGACAACAAGATAATCACCATCTTTGAAATCCTGAAGACAAAATGAATTTTATAACTATACTATAACCATCCCTTTTAATGGAATATTTGTTTTATCATACTTTGACATATAAAAAAACTACATATTTTTAGAAAAGGGGATAGATAAATGCATAGATAAGAAAATTGCGTCTTTGTTTTCAAATAATCGATCAATGAGTCCTTGGAGTGACCTTGAAGAGACAATGATTATTGAATATTTTCTTCTGCAAAATCAGATTTTCCAATGAAATGTGCTGCTAAATAGATTATGATTAATCCAAAGTATGTAATTATCATCCTGACTCATAGTGCTATATCAAGAGCAACAATGATCATTATCACTAATTATTATACATGTTTGCTTTCAAGATAAAAGCGATCATCTGGGTGTGGCCAGGACTTTAATGGGTGTGGCTTTTTCCAACCCCAGAGGATTTGGGGGAAAAAACATATCACATTATAGATACAAATCTCTTTTACTTTTAACCTTAATACTAATCCACTGGGCCACCCTTTAATGAAGGGAGTTGTTGCATTCCCTTGATTAATGTTGAGATTTGACAGAAATATTCATGACACTAGTGTTCATACTACAGATAGAAATCTGGATGAGAATGACGTCATTTGAATGACTTCTGAAAGAAACACGAGAATCTATTTCTTTTCAGACTCTGTCTATGATTTTATTTCTCATGCTATGATGGCTAATTCTAGCTGTCTTTGTACTCCCACAGACCTACAATATCCCCCAAGCTTTCACAGTTAGGAACCAACAACATCCTTAATTTAATGACAAAATAAAATAATGAAACAATGAAATTGCAATATTTGTTACCAAATGCTTTCATTTAAAACTTATTTTTATTTTAGGAAATGAGGTGCTGATAAAAAAAGTTGAGATACATTTTTGGAAATAAATCATATCCCTGTAGCAAGATTGCCACATACCTGTTGCATGGATGCATTGCTTTCTTAAGACTAAAATAGATGTCTTCCATTAACAGTAAAATGAAAAACAAGTGGCTTTTGAGTGTATCCAGCAGATCTTATTCTTAGATACTTTTTATTTTTCTACCAATTTTTTCAATTCTCCCACCTTGAGAGAATAATACCTACCGTTGAGATAGCACCTTAGATAAACACAAGCTTTAGGTAGGGAGAGGGGGAATAATGGAATAAGTTTTACATCTGTCATAAAGGCAAGATGAAAGTAGAGAAACATTCAAGCATTTTCTCTGTGAGTGAATTCCACATGTAACTGCTTAGACTAGACTGAAAACAGTAAGACTTTTGCTCTGAAGATGGATGCCAAGTGCTTTTTTGCAAACATGCACAATCTACTTTGTAACAGTTCCAAGGGTTCTTCTTAATGAGCTGATCTGTAGCTTCAAGTAGAACAGTGCCGTCTTTGATGGAAGTAGTTTCAGGGGGAAAAATCCTACAGGGTCATAATAGTTCTTCATCTTTGGGAAAAATCAAAGAAATCTTCACTTGTTCTAATTGAAGTTAATGAGATAGTTGTGTTAAGACTCTCTGGCATATCATGGGTATAAAGAAAGGGGTTATAACCATGTTGGCTATCATAGCCTGGGGCCAGTTACTAATGATAGATGAAAATAAACATCATCTGCAACAAAATAGACTAAATATGAGCCTCCTCTTTTGTTGACAACCTATACTTAATCATTATGTTTTCAACAAGATTGTGGTAAAAAAAACTACATAAGCATTTCCCTTAAGGGTATTAAGTGTTGAGGTGGTGTCTTTTTACATTACAATACTTAATTTCTTTGTAACCATTTACTTGTGTCAAAAGACACATCTTCAACCATCTTCCTAATAAATTTGTTAATCATCACTCAGAATCTGATCAACAATAACCTCCAGCCTTCTCCTGTCAAACATACATTTGTCATACTTGTAAACCACAAATAGAAATTTTAGGATGTAAATGATTGTCACTCAGGTGTGTACATGTACCTAAATGTATACAGTTGGCAGGTTTCCTCTTGTTTCTTTTGAATATGCATTATGTATGTTGAGATTCCCTTTGCGATTGAAGGTCACAGAGCCAGCCTTCAAGGCCAAAGGTGACAGTTGAAGTCTCCATACATTATTAATCTTTAAGCAACAACGATTTCAATTTCAGCAGAACATAAGCACAAAATGCTTTATTTAAAGTATTCAATTATGATTTTTTTTTTTACCGCAATTTCTACTGGCACATTTCCTAACACACTGATTTTATTCAAACAAATAAGCCTCAGCCATAAGGATTATTGACACTCAAAGCTAAAATCATCAATCAAAATATTGACAACACAAATACATGTAATTGAATGATGATTTAATACATGACCTTTATCACTGAACCAATTGATTCTTATTTACCATATATGTATCAATCACAAGAGCTATTCAAAAGTTTATCTTTTGAGCATTAGTGTCATCTCAGCACTTTATGAAAATGCCATTTGTTTCAATGACAAGATAACCAAACCATCATTATTGATTGGATAACTTCAGTACAAGCTCACAACATATTTAAATGGTTATTTTTCCCTGGAAGACCATTTTTGTTATTTGTGCAAACATTGGACTAGTTGAAAAATCACACACTATTAATGTTACTACCAAAGCTTGTGGTATTAAATAACAGCCAACATATAGCTCATATTATTTTGGACTGTTATGTCATGAGAGTGGTCTACCTGGTGACAGCAATCACATAAGAATCATCACTATCAAAAACACAATGCAAATGGAAATTTAATAAATCCTAACTATTTTAAATCCAGTTGATATATTTGACCCAAATCAGCATGTGTGTGTACTAAATAAATAAAGCAGTCCCTATTCCCAATCTGATGCAATCTCATTTTTTCAATCACAGGTAAAGGGAGAATTATGCAGTATTATGCAAAGACATTCCTGAACTTTTTGACCACAGAGCTTAATGAAGCCAGCTTACCTGTGGCAGAATAATGGAATTTGAACTGTATACTATGACTGTGCACATACATTATGTGTTTAGATGCCACTATTAAGGACTTCAGTCAAGGGGCTTTGGCACATTTTGAAGCTTAAATGTAAAAACATGTTTATACCATGACATTCCTGATTGATATATAATGGGTATGCATGCATACATATCAAACACAAAGTACAGTGATATAAATGGTGGTAGAATAAATGTACATCACTCAGGTATATAAAAAAAAAGGTTATATAATATATTTTCTACTTAGAATATCCAACAAGTAACAAATATTAAGTGCCTTTAAATGGTCATATATAAGCAATTGTTGTTTCTATTATTGGTAACAAAAGCAAAATATTGAAGAGGCTTTAATGTAAAATAATTTGAACAACTTTAAAGTATATGGTAACCTGACAAGAAATGTGGCATAGCATCAGCTGTATGTACACATTCATAATCACAAGTCATTTTTCTACAAATCCTTCTGACTTCATTTCCACTCATTTCATAGGATTTGAGGTTGCATCCACATTTTCTGTCATTAAGCCATACAATCTGATTTTTTCTTTCCATCTGCTGGATTGGAGATCAAAAGCAACTCTAGACTTTTGATGTCTCAAATTCTAGACTTGCAATAGATTCTGCCGTGCTAGGTACTTATGATAGCATGCTTGCAACTCACAGCATAGAAGAAACCCTTGTTTTAGGTAAAAGGACTAGAGAATATCATTATGCATACAAAATACTTACTATCTATCAAAAATATTCACCTTTATGCCCTGGTGAAAAATAACCCTGTTTAATTAGAAATAAACTTCAATAGGTACATTTATGTGAGATTTTTTCTCACCAAAATACTGCATGACATAGCTCTCAGCTAGTGAGTTAAGAGTTGTAAAGCCTTGAATTCAGGTAATAATAAACCTTTTTGAAGAGTAATTATTCGACCTCAGCATGAAGCCTATTCAATGGATTACTTCCACTGGCAACAGGTAGCCATCATCTCTGAGGGAGACTTCTTTACTGTGGGTAACTCATGACACAAATGAAGGGTAATAGATGAGATATCAAAGACTAAATTCATTTTTTCAGAGAGTTGAAATGAGAGTTAATGTAAAGTTTATTACCTCAACAAATATACATCATGTTTTGATGTAATTTACTTTTCTTTTTTTTTAATAGCTCTTGTGTTACATAGTAAGTCTCATTGCATATATACAGCCTCTTCAAAGTATAATAAATCGCTAACCATTTTTTTATATCAAAAAAAACTATCAGCAGTGAGTAACTTGTTGAAGAATTGCACACTTAATGAAATCTCAAGTTTCCCTGTCATTGAACTAGTATTTCAAAGGCCCTTCAAATTAGATCAACAGAGAGGAAAATAGCAAAGAAATGGGCGTGTATATTAAGTTTCAAGATTGTTACGGCAATCATTTCCATATAGAAAACCCCATTTTATCACCATCAAAAGCTCATGAGAATTTCATGCTCTACATATCAAACATCGTCTTAATCATTTTAGTGTCTGTGATTGACAGGGTAATAAAATCAAGTGTCAATGCTGACTAAAATGGTTTGTTAACACAATTGTAGAATGTACAGGTTTTTAAATTGGGGTAGAACAAGATAATGATTGTCTATTTGCTGGCATAATGGCTCTATCAGATGACAGAGGATGACAGCATAACAAATCTGAACAAAACAACAAATGCCCATTTCCTGATTAAAAAGTATTGTATACAGAAAAATGTAACAATGAAACATATGCCCTTTGGCATTCCAATCTCTCCAAAACATGATCACATTGCGCAAAAAAAAGCAGTGTAGAGATGAGAAGGGAAAAAAATCCTTTTGAGAGTGTATGATATTGTCAAATTAAAGATAACATTAAAATTGTGATTAACAAATTGCACTAAAAAAGATTGGCTTGTCAAAAGAAGAAAAGGAAGGTAGACTAGGAAACTCCTAATTGTAATACTTTGTCAGGCGCACATAGGTACAGGTGGTTTTTTTTAGTGAAGATGTCATTTTACTAAAAGCCCCATACATTTCTACGTTCCAAAACCCTTCTTTCTGATATTTGTGGTTCTAAAAGGGTGCTCAAATACTGCTTTGTTGACTGCGATAGCACCAGAACTAGGTCATCCAGAAGGAAAGAAGAAGAAAAGCAAGATTTTGACAACCTAAGCAAACAGACTTGTGTTAGTCTGAGGCTGCTGGATGCAGTCAAATGCCTTCAAGCTTCTGCTGTTAAGACAAGTTTTTTTTCTCCATTCTGGGCTTTCCTCTGGAGTAAGGCATAAGATGCATCTAAATCTAGGTCTTAATGTCTCTGTGATTTGTTTGGACATTTTACTGTGCTGTTTCCTTCAAGGATATTCTAAATATGACATGAAGTATTTGCTTCCTTTTCCCTAATGTTGAGAGAATGATTTGAATAAATGAACAGACAGTTCTAAAAGTGAAACATGTTAACAAAATCATCAACTACTAAACCTGCAAAAACAGTGCAAAAAAACCCACCCTAATAAACATTTAGTTATCTGAATCCTATAAAGGGCCATTTTGGTGGTGGTGGTGGTGGTGGTGGGGGGGGGGGGGAAACACGTCTTTTGTACAAGCATATTCTAACAATAATGTCCATCTTGCAAACTAAAACTTGTACTATGCTAACTGAATATTGAAGAGATTTTGTACTTAAGGACTATTCACATATTCTTATATCTTTATCTTAACAAAACCCCTTAGTAGGTTTCCTCCCTATGGCCTGCATAGATAAATAGCTGACACAGGCTACCATTGATGGGTCTTTTGAGTCAAATTTAAAGGTCTTTTAGGGTAAGGATGACTGCTGCAATAAAGTCAGCAAGCAATGGCTTATGGGTGAATCTATCTAAGACCACAGTCAACTGAAAGTATGCCATATTAGAGTATAGAATGACTTGTCTTGTGAATCGATACACACGCTTCCATATCTGGTTCTAATGATTTTTTAATACTGGGTGTTGGCTAATTAATAAGGCTGCCTCTGAATTTTTTTGTGTGCTATGACAACTGCTTCTTCCTACACAAGGTCATGAAGTAGAAATTGATATTTGGTGAAGTGTTGACTCAAGACGTAGCTTTTTTAATTCTGAAAAGATGGATTTGTTTGTGCTACTAAATTTGATAAACTTTTGTTAAACTCAATGCACACTCTTGTACACTAGAGATTGACTGGCACTGACTCTGTCTATGACAGAACTTGATTTTGATTCAAACTGCATTGATTTTAAAAGGCTATAACCTCTAATTTGATAACAAATTCCAGCAATAAAGAGAATGAAATCGATAAACCTACCTCGCCTTGTATCATAGGTTCCATTATATGATGTGTAGATATGAAGGTGCAAAGAAAATATTGAAACGTCCTGAAGGTCTGAGTGATATGTGAGAATGATGTATGAAAATATTAAAGTTTGTCTTATAAAACCAGGTTTATTTTATTTCATATATCTTTATTAAAGCTCAAGTGCCAGTCCTTGAAACCACCCAGTTTCTTCTAGAAGTGCACTCAATGGGCTGTACTTTCACACCAAAAACACCCAGGGGGCGCACAACTCAAAGATGAAGTACACTAATAGTGGTCAAAATTGGACAACATATCTTGAATTGTTTATATGAGGAGAGTCTTATTCTTTTGTTTCTTGCTTTTACATATACTTCCATGAAAGCTACATGTACATTAGCAATGTCTATAACAACAGGAAGTTACTAAAAATCTTAACAGCTCCAATACCTGTAGGGATATTATTTTATTCAGTGTATCACATGGCTTTTAGTACCCGAGGCAAACACTGAACACTGTCCCATGACACCTACTCATATGATTTCTAGAAACCCCACAGTTTTTAATTAAAGCTTTGGGTCCAATTCACAGGAAGATCATTGTCAGGACAACCCACTAGGATTCCCAAAGCCTCAAGGCACACCGCCAAGAACACTCACAAATTTCACACACCTGTGTCACACAGAGGCCATTTTGCCAAGAGGTCAGAGTGAGCAATCCCACTGACATGTCAGCTACCACAGGGATCATCTACATTTTTATCACCTTTTCTAAAAGCCTAACACTCTTACAACAAGGTGACAAAATTCTTTTTTTTTTTAATTTTCAAATCATTCTTCTTATATATACCAGCCCAATGGCTTCAATAGAAAAAAGTAAAAATTCTTTTATTGCTTCTTTTTTTTCTCCTATGATCCACATGCTGTCAAAGAAAGCTCAACAATCAAGTAAACCGAGCCCTGCTTTGGCCACACCTGCCAAATAAGGATGACATTGTTGCTGCAGCAACTGGCAGCCAGGCTTCCTGTTTCTTTTCCCTGAAGATGAATTTAGCTTTATTTTCATGATAGGAAGAGTCCTTAATAAAAAAGACTAGAAGCTTGTCATTTACTGAAGGGTTAAGGTGATCTGTTTGTTTCTATGAAAATATAATCTCTAATTATCCAATGAAATGGATAAAATGGGTTCTTTCAAAAGACAATATATCAAAACTAATACTTTAAACTTTCAGCAGTAAACGATTTATCACAAGACTTAAACATCTTAATATTATTCATTTGCTTACCAAACAAGAAAGATGATTCTTAATGTCTTATGATATATCACAATATACATGCAATCCATCCATACAGTTCTACAAACAAGCAATAGGATTGCTATGTATTTCTAAAGCAAAAGTCCTCTATCAAATTCAGATAGCCCCCAATATCAAGCAAGTCCTCACCTATTTAAGGAAATAGAATTAGAGACAAAATGAAATAACAAGATTGAATGGGCTATGTGATTCATGCTTGTCCAAGAAGCATGGTTTAACCTTGCTTGATAGGGAGAAGAAAATGGAGATGCTTTCAGACAATAAATGTCCATGGACAGTACACACATACAACCTACAACAAAGCCATGACCTTTTCTGTGAATATTCTTTGTTGTTTTTTGTGTTCAATATAAACACTGATCCCCTAATTAAGTGAGAAACAATATTGTATCTGTGGCCAATTGCTTAATATATTACCCAAGATACGATGGAAAAGACACAAATTAGATCATCTAAGCTTAGGTTTAAGCCTCTTCCAAGAATTCAAAGAAAGCCAATAAAGTCATGCTTTGACATGTGATTGAATCACTTCATGCTAAAGCATTAAAACCAAACTGTATTTAGGGGACTTTCCTTTTATTCCAATGCCATGACAGCAGAAGACAACAATTGTCTTAAGCAGAATCCTAGATTCTAATGGAATGCAACATAACTCATAAATACAATGTCATGAGCATTAGGGTCTTAGAAGAAATAATCTGTTGTCTTTCTAGGAATAAAAACATGTCATCTTCCCTATATAATAGAAATATGAGATACTGTAGACATAGAACCAAGGCAACACAAAGCACCTGTTGCTCAGTTTGACCTTTGTGAAATGACCCTGTGTCCTAGAAATGAACCGGTTCCTGTTCGTTCTGCGAGTACTGAAACCTAGTTTGAATGAAATTGCCAGATATTGAATCAGTGACAATGGCAGTGTTTGAGTGTGGATGGACCATGATGGATGACTTAGTGAAAGTAATGGTTACTTGACTTCAGGAAACAAAAATGGTAATGGCTTCTTTTATTTCACTTCGTTTGTATTAGACATTGGCAATAGAAACAAATCCAAAGGGGTTTTATATACAGTAACAATACCAAAAATGGTTTTGCAAAGTATTTCAACCACATGTAAACTGGTTCTTTTCTACGACAGATATCAGTGAGTAATCATTCTCTTCTTCAATAAAGTATTTTAAAAGTTTCTGCCATTCAAAATGTAGCAGTAGTTTAATAGATTGATAATACATCATTATACACAAGGGTATTCACCACTGTTAGAGTAAACTGTGTACACTGGAAGTGCCCTCAATCTTTATCTTTTTCATACTAATTCCAAAAATTTCAAAATTCAATGCCAAAGAAGACTTGATCCTAATCTCTACCTTCAATCTATCCCTTTCCTATCAAGCCAAATCCTTTGGGCAATGCAAAACAATTTGGAGAGGATTATGGCATACTTTGTTGCAGTAAATACTGGTGTGATGGTGGCTATACATCTTATGGGATGTCAACTAATGAAAGCCTTATGATGGAGTGTCAGATTCGAGGACCAATGGGCATCAAAAGCACGACCCAAGAGATCTGCTGATGGCTTCATCCCAGTTAACGCTTTAATAGTCATTTTTTATTTGGGTCTAGGCAGTGATATATCTGATTTTTTTAATATTGTAAATGCATAGTACTTTCCATGATTGGAAAATCTTATAATAAAATTGACAGAATGTACCATTATAGCTAATTGAGCTTTATGCAGTACACTATATATCTGATCTTTCACATGAATCATTTTCTCAAAAAGACATCAAAATAAAAACTTCTCTCCAAATGTACCCTAGTGACAGCCTGACAGGTAGGATTAAATCTGGTGTGTTGTTCTCAAAACGCAGTTGTCATAACAATACACCTGCCCAGGAAACAACAACAAACCATTTAGAAATCAACTCGCTAATATAGTAATGACGATAATTATGCTAGATTTGTGAGTGCACTGATCCAGAAAAAGCTCCAGAGTTTTCTCTCATACAAGACCTTACACGTTTTACAATTATAACAAAGCCAAAAGATTACATTCTCCTTTCTGACAAAAGCATGGCAGCCACCAAAAGAATGAAACAACAATGCCTCGCTAATCTCAAAGTCAAGGGATAATCATCATTAGAGATCCAAAGTAATGCTTTTGCATTATGTTTTTACACAAAAATTCTAGCACACATGTAACATTATAATGTC
>JAVSBT010467872.1:12175-37398 GCA_033118115.1 Pharyngocirrus eroticus
CATTAGAGATCCAAAGTAATGCTTTTGCATTATGTTTTTACACAAAAATTCTAGCACACATGTAACATTATAATGTCACTTTAGAAAGACGAGAAAGCAAAAATCAAAGAAGGCTCTCAATAGAACCTTACAACTTCAATCATATGCTTGTCTATTAAGACATTAAAACATTATAAACACAAGAGCATGAAAGAAACTGCAAGGGTCTTGACATTACATTTTTCAATATTCACATTTTGGTTCAATACTCCCTCTTTCTCAGAGACCAAGATAAATTACATGCAGTGCCACCCAATGAAAGATTGATAGCATTAATGAATTATCAATACACATCAGATATAATCCTGTGACACTCATTAATTCATTGTTCCTGATAATCTGTGCATATTTCTTTCTTATATTAGCTCAATTCTATATCCAGATATCTTCATATTACCTTTTCCTGGCATTCTTAACAAATTGATACATTACTTTCAAGCACTACATTTTTTTTTTACTTTGTCACTAATCCTTTCTCTGCTATCATTGATTGATTAAGCCAAAGTATACAGGGTAGTGAATTAATATGAGCCAGGATTAAGACTTTGCATGTCTAATCCAGTTCCTTTCAGCCTATACCTTCTCTATAAACAAGCTAACATAGCGAACCTCTCCTTTAACCTTTATTTTTTTTACATTTTATGATAAAACAGGTATATATAATCATAAATATTTTCTATTGCAATTTGCAAGAAAAGTGTCCTGTATTATTGACAAAACCCAACTGTTTGCCTGCAGGTACCAGACAGAAAAGAATGAGAATATACAGACACTTGAAAGTAGAGACTCTCTGTCCAAAGAATTCCACATAAAAGAGAAAGTACACTTCTATCAGGAGAATCATTTTAAATTGCACTGTCTTTATTTGATCTTCAAAAGTACAAAAGTCTTTCTCTTTTGCTTCTCGTTTAAGTCATCCTAGATCAAAGCCCTACTAATGTGATAAGAAAAATAGCAGAAAAAAAAAGAGTTAAAGTAACAAGCTTTCCTAAACTGAATGACGGGAGTTTTGCACTGTAGCTTTACTTTTTTTTATGTCTCCTTGTTTACATGTGATAGAAGTTACCAAGCAATTATTGCAATGCCCAAGAAACACCCACCTGTTTCTGAGAGATATGGGATGCAAAATGCTGAACTTGCAGAGAAAATATGTAACAAAAAATATGACCATAGGGAAAACTATGGCCTCAGCATTTGTATGTGGAATGAGAACACAAAGTGATTAAAAACAACAAATATAAAGATGATATCACCCACCTTCATCAAGATGAGAAAACTAAAATCCCTGCTAGGGAGAAGATCTGGCTGAGAAAGAATTTGACATTGACCAGAGAAGAGGCATTCCAACAACACTTGGCTACAGAAATAGAGAAATTCAGCTCTACTATGTTGACTTCCGAACCTTGACAAAACACAGAATATTTTCCTTACAGTATCATCTATTTTCATATTTACATTCTCCTATATTCTCAGATACCCCAAAGGCAAAGTAGAGACATTCTACTGCATTTAATGACTGATTCTCTGTATTAGAGAGTATGTGCGGTATACTGTTTGACAAAAAGGTTTATTTTCTTGGGAATTCATTCTCTATGTACTGTATGTATTCTATAATGATCACATAAAAACAATGGCAGGATTACTCTCTGCCTAAATAATGCAAAATAAGCAGACTTTGATCTGACTGATGGAATAGAACACCTCTCTAGCCTCCACCTTAATTAATCTTGACCTAGGGGGACTTAGGATTGGAAGGAAGCAGCACACGAAACCAGTGAAATCTGGCATTGAATCCCACAAGCAACCTAGATTTCCTATTTATACTATGCTAAGTTTCTAACAAAACAATCTTGCAGTTAGCATACCTTTACATAAAAAAACATCTATAAATTAATGTTCACTTCCCCCCTTCTTCAATGTGACAACCAACACAGAAAGGTCCAACTTCACTTAAACAGTGAATAGGGATTTCAAATCAGATAAATCAATCATGTGAAGAAGACTTAACTTGTTCTCGTTTTCTGCTTTACCTTCTCAAAGAAAACCCCAATGTGAGGCTTGCCATAGAATCAATCATTTATAATTAGGCAAAGACAAGTTTCTTTTGGTAAAGGCCACGACATTCATCTTTACGTTGGAAAGGAAAATGAAAATCATTTTTGTCTGGGCCTTGTTCTTAATTTTCTGAGTATTACAAAGCACTGCTTTGAATAGTATGGGAGGTTGACATGCCAAGACAAGTTACAAATGAAACTCTATCAGGATATTCTAGAGCCAACTACAGAGGGAAACCTGGCATTCAGAAATGAAAGCATCCTTCAATCTTGATTCTGCTATTTTGTCAAGCACTACTGCTTTATCAAAAATAGCTTTCACAAAACCATTGAAAACCAGCTTCTAAAAGCAGCCCATATTCCATGTCAAAGGACCCTACAGGAAGTGGCTTGAGGAGAATTTGAACCTCATAAAAAAATTGAAATGGTCGGAGTAAAGAAAGAAAGAAAAATATTAATAAGGCTTTATTAGGATATGACAAGCATTCTTTCAGATCAATCCATATAATGAAAAATCTTTCATTCAAAGGAGCAAACAAAAAGCTTCCTGGAAAATAAAAGCAACAACACCCCAACAAGGATAGGTTCAGCTGCTATGGCATAAACTCTACATTGTCATAAATGATTTACAAATTCATCATGATCTAGGGACATATTTTTCAAGGGTTGTTTTATGATGATCTGCCCCTGTTTAAGTAAGTTAATCCCACAGATGACCTCAGATGTTTTATGGTATTTCCATAAAATGATCAACATTTCCATTAAGGGGTTGTTTGATATGTAGCATATAGTTCATTCGTTATTCAAACAGGAGACTATGTAGCTAGTTGCCAAAAAGGCTGGGGATACCAGGTGTAAAGGGCTAAAGGGCTCAGGGGGACCATAGATTCAAATCAAACCTCTAGGCACAACACAGTAGATGTAATGCTATAAAATACAATAGACCTTGTTCACTTTAAAAACAAAAAAAATAACACAACCTCCCAGCAGTATTGTTGGTCTGAATGCAGCCAGAACTCAAGCTCTTAGTACAAGCTAAGAGCCAAGGGAAAAGACAATCAATTTGAAAGGTTTTATCTTTTCCCTTTATCTGCCAAAAAGCTTAGAGCCTTTTAACAGGCAAGGATGGTGGAAGGTTTTTTTTCATCCACAACAGGGAATGGATAATCGTTTTTACATCTATCAATGCAAACTTTGAAAGATGAGCAATCACCCATATAAGCTGTCTTTTATGCCTGTGGATTTGATTCTTCCAATTTGCTAATAAAAACATAGAAATTGTCATATGCCATAATAATGTGCTGAAATAACACAATAAAATGTTTACCCTTCTATCAACACCTACAATGTTGCACCAACACAATTGTGAAGAAAAACTAACAAAATAACACGTAGTTGCAGTACCTAGTATCATCTAGAGACATTTATAAAATTCAAAAAAACTTTACTTATGAAAAGAATCTTCCAGGCATTGCACAATCTGTCCTTGGATACTTCTCTGTGTCAAAGTAATCAAATTAGATTCAAAACTCCTATCCCTTTACAGAACAATAGAAAGATGGAGATCATCAATACTAATTAGGGAACTACATCTTAATTACATGTAGGTTTGTTACAAGCCTTTGATTTTCATGGACAATACACTGGGAAATATCAAAGTATTGATTGCTTCAAATGAATAGAATAAGTACATGTTTGTCACACTTTAAGATAAAAACATCTGGCATTCTTATTTTGCCATGAATACAGACCTGGAATTGTTGCCATGGTTGCCAAAATGCAGATGAAAAAATGTACCAAGACATCATTTATAATAGACTTCCTAATTGAGCTGTAGATATATCAAATTGTAATAATAATATTACTATGATTATCAAGTCATGTTACAGTTACATAATCATGTAATAAAGCCTTTGTCTTTCTTTTTCTTGGATGTCATATTATGATAAATGGGTTCCTAGAAACATATGTCATAATCCTAGAAATAGGTGTCATGAAGCTACGTAATTGCACTATCATCTCCTGAACATATCATAACACAACAACCTGAATATAGAATGTTCAATGATTGATCAAGTTACCTATAAAAGTGTGCAAGTTTGAATTATCATGCTGGTATTCTATGCTGAAGGTCCCCAATGGTGCAGTTTCAAGTGAATATTTTTTCACTGGCTTCCAAAGGAAAATGGTTTGGGTTCCCATAAGCCCATAGCACTGTTCATACACACTGTTCATAATTGTCCTTGAAAGTGCATGTATGAAAGTACAGTTATATACTATATATATGTATGACTGTTCTGACATGAATATGCAAGATTATAAAGCCTTTGTTGAAATAATGACAATGAGAAAGATACAAATCATTGGGGAAAAAATATGTGTGGTTCTAAATATTTGACAATATGAAAAAAAAGCTGTTCTAGGGCATCCTCAAGTGAATTAGGGCCTCAATCTCTATACTGATCTACTTGTCAATACCATGGAAAACCTGCTTCACCATTCCTGGAACTGTAACTAACACCCAGAGTCTTAAGGGAAGTATTTGTACAGACATGTTCTGTTTCCTATACAGCATGTCTATGAGATCATTATACATGTCAATTTCAAAGGAATCCTTCCCACATCTGTATTCCAATACAAACATTTAATATTGATGTGTTCCATTATCAAATATTGTCCTAGCTCATAATAGTTTAAGTCTAGAGCTTTTATACACATCTAATAAATCAGTCAACAACTTAAGCAAACATTGCAGAATGTTATAAATATTATTTATGAAAAAAAGGATAATTTTTCTTTTGAATGTATGAAAATGTGTTACTAATGACAAGATAAAAAAAATATATAATGAAATAACAAGAAAATAATCATCCAACACTATGATATAATTATCTGATTTGTCCACCTCACTCCACTCTGAAGAGTTTTTGATAATTGTCACAAAGGAAGGATCTTTAAAATGTTAAACAATTTCCTATCAGGCCCTCATGCCAACTAAGCAACTCTTCAATGTAGTAAACATGCTGACATGTTCAAGTGTCAATTGTTATTGATCATTGTAAAAAAGCTTGACACCAAAGTAACAAAGTTGGAGCAGAAGAAATACTAAATATTTACAAATAAGACAGTTAATCCTGCCATACAAGATATCTAATCTTATGATTAACCTCTAATATGACAATGTTCTTTTATAATGAACTATCTAAAGGCAGGTTTGTCAGATAGGTTCCTCTCTCATGAATTTGAATGCTTTCTGTACATATTTGTAGTTGCTTTGATCTTAGCAAGTTTGTATTATGTTTGACGAGTTAAGCACCACCTAAACATCACTATTTACAACACTTTATTGCCAACAAATAGACATGTTTGCAAAGAATTAATGTTCTTGTATGAGGTGCACATATCAATTTCTGGGGGGAAAAAATCTCAGAAAAAATAAATGCATGTCATACAAGGCAATTTATCTAATAGCATATGTCGGATTTGTCCATAGATAGTATGAATTACTAATCATGTGATTGATACAGAACAATTGGGCTAAAAAGCCAATACATCTTTATGGCCTTTACCTTCAATTGCATATTTTTTTCTGGGAAATGGATCGAATATTTAGCAAATCAGTTATTTTTGCTTCTATAACATGACGACTATAAGGGACATTTTGGATCATATAGGCAAACAGATAGAGAGTTTTGAGTAGGTTTTATCAATATTTACTCTGGTTTTTCCTTACCTTTAACAAAAAAAAAACCCTTCCATTTATAGCCATTAAATTATCCATTATCACTCATCATCATGTAGTCAATTTAATGCCATCTTTCTATCAAGATGGCATCCTGTAACCTTTGACATCTCTTCATTGGCGTTTCTGATGGAATTCCAGAAGATGTGCAAGATCATCTTCACTCTCCATACATCTGACAGTGAGAGTCTGCATCTTGTAGATTACAACCCTCTTGTATTGCCAGCTTCACAAGATTTTCTCCCATATGTCATTTAAAAGAATTGAATTTAAGGTCATTCCACATTGACTGGAATCTACTTAAAAGACCACTTGTGATTCTTTACATCAATTCTTTTATTTTTTCAAACAGATTTGCTTCCCCTAGAACAGGACTACAAAACTTTAAACAGCCTTTCTTGTAAAGAGGGCTCTTCGTTGTAGACAAGGATTCAAACAGACAGCTACATGAAAATCAAGATGGAGCTTTTAACTTTAACATCAGTTAGTTGTTAAAATCCGTCAAGGACTCAATCCATCATCCAGGAATCCTTCTATTAAGCTACTGGCATTAGGAATAATAGGGAAAAAATACCAACATCTTCAAATCAAGGAATTAAAACGACTGTGTACATAAAGATGGATATCCTTTGAAAATACTTATATTTTTTTTCTCCATATGAAAAAATATCAAAATTAATTTTGGTCAATAAGGACAAAAAGCTTGAATTCATCACAACATAAAATTAATTTATATTCTAATTACAAAGCATAACAATTGATTTAATCATTTTTCCATACTTTTGAGTGTATTTTTTCTTCTGCTAAATGAGCCCAGCCCTTCAATTGTCTCCCCTGAACCTTTTTATAGATTGGTTAGAATTCGGGGTGATGTTAGACTCTGAATGGAGTAATGACACTTAATTTCCATACAAGTACATTATTAGTGCCACCATTATAGACTTGTATAAATACCTGGACCCAGATGCAGTCTTTTTTAATACAGGTAAAGCATTTATAGGATGGCAACATTATGGCAAAATGTCAGTTTCTATTTTCATTTCCATAACAAAAGACTAGAAAGATGTGTTGTTGGATTTTAACACTTGAGATAATGGTTTTGCCAGCATGACTTTTGTATGGCAGCTAGAATTTTAACAACGACAAAAAAGCCTGTTACGACAAGTTTCTGCTTCAGTTTTAAGTACTATAGCATTTACCCAGAAAATCCAAAATGAAAGTTATTAATTATTTAAACATAAATGATATTTGATGCACTTGATTTTTTCAGTTGCCATCTATTCTGGTCTAAGCAATTACCATTGGGAAATAAAGAAATAGTTGAAAGGGAATTGGCTGCCAATCTAGACTGTCAATTAAAAAATATCAAGCTTACTTATGCATCATTCGGTGGCATTGTTTTAAGTAGAAACTTTTGAATTGCCTATTTACGTCCTATATTGTCAAAAGGTCTAACCCCATATCTACGATAGACACAGTCCTTGACAACCAATAAATACTATCAAACAAAATCTCCTGAGAGGCGAACATATCATTAAGACCAAATGGGGTGACTGCTTTAGATTGCATTATAAAAATAAGAAACAATTCTATCTCCATTATAAGAGAGTATCATTTTCTACAGAGGTCTACAGGTTCATACCTTAATTGCTCTATGGTTAACCGACTCGTGTTCTCTTTTTAGCTTTAGTAGAAGTATTGATCTTGAATAGAGTATTGCATTTTTGATGAACTGTCAAGCACATGTTTTATTCTTTGTCAATGTCTCAAACCAATGATAGTTGATACAAGCCAAGCAGAAAAATTCATGGAAAAAAATCCTATCAAAAGCTTGTGACAAAGTCAAAGGTAAGTTTATAGCTTGAGACACAAATTATATGAGTCACTACCAACTTTACCGTTCTGTTGCTATGGGATTCTTTTTTTTGTGTCCGAGGAAATTTCATGCAGAGTGTCACAGCTGAGTGATCAGAAATCTTGTTCCTATATGCCTGCGTACTTTTATTCACCTAATGGCTTTACAATAAAAATTCCATGGTTTTCAAGGGAATTGGATAAAAGATATTGAAATATCCCTGTAAAATATTGATGTAATGGTGTTGAATGGAGACGAAAGCCTCATTGAGAGAGACACAGCACTTTGATTAATTATGCATTGTATGGGGCCTAATGCTGATCCTTAGACTTTTGGAGAACATTTACACTTTACAGCCAACAGTATTCTGAGTACAGCAAACTAAAACATGCCTGATATGATTCCCCGTCAAATCTATACATATGACCCCTACCAATGACAAGATCTCACAGAGCAATTCAATCTAAATTTATAATGTATTTTCAAACAGACTTTTAACACACAAAGGTTTACAACATGTTAGGAGCTACATAGGTGTATAGTGAGAAAAACATGAACAAAGGCAGTTTCCAGGCACTACTTTAAGCAAAATATCTTCAACATCATGTACATTTCTTTTATAATTTGATTATGTTTTTTTATACTTTCTTTTCTTTTTGGTTTTCTTTTTAGAGGGGGGTATGTTCTTACATGCTGTAAATACTATTGAATAATTCATCTCAAGGAATGATTTGAAGTTCTGCAAAGATACATTGCTTCACACTTAAAAAATAGTTCTGCATTGCATAATCAATCGAGCAGCAGTACCATAGAAGAAGTGTCAACATGTTGACTGAGGAGAAACCATATCCTCTTTTGCTTCTGTGGGTAAGAAGTAATTTTCAAGAGACCAATCCCCTGAAAACATACCCTACCATTGGGTTTCTTCAAAGAATAAACCACTACCATTCTCAAATGGTTCCATGAAAACTATGTAATGTACCTCACACACCCTTCCACAATATGTGCCAGGTTCTTGCTGTCTTGCATTGCCATGTAGGCTTAAAAGTATTACCTCTATTATGTGAAAGGGGAGATATATCAACTTTGACTTAAACTTACCTATTATTCGAGAAGATGAGAATTGACGTCAGAAATCCATTCATAGAACAGACAAAAACAGCAATTGTCGCCAAGCCAAGGTGAATATGAAAAGATAAAAATAGAAAAAGACACATATTAGTATTTGGAGACGTCACTCATGAAAAAAAATAGAAGTCCCACACGTATATTGGGACCACATTCACATACATTAATTGAAGAAAACAATTGAATTATTTGTAAATTAATTGTAATTTCTACAAAAATAAACCCCTGTTTTGGCAAAGCTTTATCAAGAATAAAATTGTACTGAAGACCATTGATTATAATTACATCATGACCTATGTTTTGGTAATAACTGAAATAAGACCCTTTTTCATTATAGGACAAAACCTCAAGTAATGAGATTAGATTTCCTTTGTATGTTGATTATCTAAGCCACATGTAAAACTACCCAACCCTTGTTTTTCTGTGATCTTATAATGTGATTTTGTAGCATAGAAGACTTTATTGATAGTTACTTCATGTCTTACTAGTAATCAGTCATATTTCTAAAGATTTTTCCATATGCCACACCCATTTTGGCTGGGTTCATAGAAGGGTGATTTATCATCTTATACTCAACAGGTAGAAAACAATGCATGGGCAATGAATGAATGCAACAACTAAAAATACAGTACCCAGACTAGAATTAAGATTAGGTAATGAAGCCAAAAATCTATAATCTTAATCCAACTCGGTGTTGGATTATGAGTACATGCCTTTCATCTCTGGCAACAGTATCAAGACCTAGCAAGGCGTAAAGTTAACTTGTATGGAATGAGAAATATATAAAGTGACTGCAAAATCTATGAAAAAATCAATTGAAAGTCATTTTCAGGTTGCTATGATAGTAGATATAACTTTGATGTTATTTGAGTAACTACAATATCAAATCCCTGTTGTGATGTGTCATCTCTCCTTTTTTTTCAAACCATTCCATACTTTGAGTCTGTTAACCCACAGAGTCCCCAAAGCCTTGTACATCCCTATGGTGCTTTGTCAGAGATGAAACAATACCATTATCAATTCCTATTGGACAATCTGATGACCCCAAGGCTAACTTCTAAGTGTTTTACCAACATGTTTGACTTGCATTTGTTTTTAATTCAATAACTGCTGGTGTAAATTCATAGAGAGTGGACCCAAGCTATGTATGTGACAGATACAATATAATTATGTGATGCATGAAAAAATCTAAAATCACAGAGAGTAAATGCAAAATGAAATCCTAAAAATATTATTCAAAGCCCCAGATCATCAAAATTCCACACTTCAACCAAAAAACTATTTCTACAGACAGATTCAATATTTTTTCCAGCTCTTTTCTTCAGATAACCTCTGCTAGATACTTCTGTTCAAGCTCACCAAGAACTCTTTAGTACTTGAGGTTGAATAAGCATCAGATATCAACTACAAGTGTTAGACTGATAACCTCTCTAAGCTTTTCATAATCTGATATCTTTTGAGTCAACATCATTCCCAAGAATTATGGAGCAAACAGAAAGATCTTAGAATTTAAGGAACCTATAATTGTAGTGATAACAGCCAACATCTCTATAATAATCATGTAATATATCTGTAGTTGTATTGTGGGTGGTGTGAAAAACATGCAAAGGTGCTTGGGTCGCCATTTTCAACCCATCCTTTTACCTATCTTAACCCAATATTGTTACAAAAGTAGTACTGAATTACTGATACCATTGGCATAAAATTCCCTAATGGAATTATGGACCTCCTAGCTTATTTTAAGACTTATTCATTGTTTGACACGAAATGTCAAGAGAAAGTTACTAATTAATCCTATCATATTATCCTTCCTCTTCTTCCTCCACGGGCAGAAGGCCTAAGAGTATAATTGCTTTTTTGCTCTATTCCTACATCATTTCTACCATTGCTGATCATTCTGGTTCAATCAATAAGAAAATAAAGTAACATATCTTGCACTCAAAAAAAGAGTTCCTGATAGAGCAACTACATGACAGATTCACATTGATACTAGTTTGGTCCCCCCCCCCCAATCTTTTTCGGCAGCCATCCCAAACCTTCATGCCTCACTGCCCATCCTCCATCTCAGCATGTGCCAGTTTTCTAGCCGATTAAGCACAATCTGAAGCGCAGGCAAATATGTGCTGTTTCATCAGCAGATCGGTCCCTTGAAGAATGGGTCAGAGACTAGAAAAGGGATTACTCCCCAATTAAAGCCCATCATCAGTGCCATTGTAATCAGGAGGCGTTTACCATATGCTGCCCATTCTCTGTTGTTACATAAAAATGGACTGTAGCTTCAAAGTGCAAGAAAAGTCAATAGTGAGAACTTCCTTTCTTTTTTAAGACTTGCCATGGAACAGCATTGGTATTGATAGAACTAATAATATAATGCCACTGGTGAAATTTTAACAAAAATAAAGAGATGGGTGTTGCCAGGAAAACAACAACAGCATAACACAATACTTAACACCAAAAAAAAGAAAGAGTGGAAGAAAGAACAGGACTATTCAATGGCCTTTTAAGAATAACAATAAATCTATTGCCTTCATAGTCAAAGACATTTACTAAAAAGATGCCATCAATCATTGCATCGCGTTTTATCTTCATCATCAGTCCATTGCTTCATCGACCATCTCATCTCGCCTTGACCATCTCTTCTATGAACAGTAGTGAAAGTCTTAATCTATCTTACATCATCTCTATCATTTATTGGCCTCATTAATGAATAATGGAATAATGATAATCCATTTAACATCTTAATCCCTGCTCTGCTTAAATTGTCATTTGCCATTCAAAATCAATACCAGAGTGCCTCATGTGTAAATCAAATAGAAGCTGTGAAATAGATTAGTTGAGGACAGTACCATTTTTGGTGTAAACCTTCTGAAAACTTTGGTCAGTATTAATGGTGAAAAATTTAGGACATTCCTTGAAATGGATATATTAACCCACTATACTGGTAGCACTCACTGTCTGTGATGTCATTTAAAATATTCAAAGACAAATGCATGAATAATCTTTCAGTCTTCTGAGGAATTCATATGACCCCAAAGTAGTTTGGGAGGCAACACAATACTACATTTGATTGTTTATACATGACAGAAATGAAAGGACATACTAAATAAAATCATCTTGGTTTCAAAGGATTTGACAATACTTGTAATTTGTATGTATTTTCTTCTGAAGCTTTTAGATGCTCTCTGGCAATTGCAGTGAAATTATTTGATCATTAAAACTACCCAGCAAAACTCCACAGCACAGCTCTTAATGGAAAAAATAGAGAGTAAACTAAAGACTTCCAATGCATCAAGAACTGAACTGTAATGGACAACTAATCAACCAAGAAAACAGCTCAAATTCTATAGACCTTTTCAATTGATAACTGCTACCTTATGGCAATGACTGTGATGTCTCTGCATGGAAAGAGAGAAAATGACACAAAAAATGAATGGTTTACCACTCTTTGCCATGACAAAATGGCCTAAACCATATGGAAAACAAAAGCATTTGTCGTCAATTCCAGGATATGATTTCCTTTCATGTCTTAACACCGTAAGGCTTTCTTACACATTACAAGTTCAATCCAAGTAAATATGCACATAGACAACATCAACAGTAATCTTTGTGTATCTATTTTAGTGTATTATATATCATATTTAGTGTATCATTATAATAAGGTGAAGAAGGCATAACTATATAAGTTGTAAAAGTAGATGATTTGTAGGAAGTTTTCTTACAAATTTGGTGTCAGAAAATAATGTCTGGAATTGATCTCAAATGCAAGATTATAGGGGGGCATATCAATGAATACATTCCTTGTAATAAAGTTGTATGTTGGGGGATTGATAATAACAGAGATAACAGGGTTGGAGATTTAGATTAAGCCTTGTATAAATCAATCCAATTTACCCTTTTTGTAGCTTAAACCTTGCGACTGGTCTAATGGTAGAGAAAGTCCTCATTGTCAGAGATGAACTGTAAGATGAGAGGATTTCAAAAGGCTTTAACCTGACATCGATCAATAAATGTAATTCTATAAAACGTCCAAATATTGATACTTAATCAAATTAATTGAACACAGCCAAGTCATTATTGCTACAGCCATTCATTGACAGTTTGGAATACTACTAGCCTTCAAATTAGTTACATAGCCTTGGTAATAAACATGTAAATGCATTTACATTTTTATTCACTGACCTCCAAACCTAATATCATTGGTCAATTGAAATATTTTTTATTTCTTATCTTCACCAAATCATCTGTAGATGTAAAAGCTGAGATAAATGTCTGTACATTGCATGAAAGGTGTCATGATTTATTAGATATTAATACATGTTTCTTTTCCATTTTCCATTTTCCTCAGTATGTAATAATGACCATGCCAGTTGTATATAATTAAGCACACATGTTAACACCCATATCTTTGAAATAAATAAAGAATCCCTATTTTTTTCTGATGGCAAGAACATCCAGACATTCCAGGTAAACAGGGTGTGGTCACGTATCAAATATGATATACAATTATTCTAGGAAAACATTAAGTAATTAAGGCTCTGCATTGTTTTTGGATAATAAAGCTCTATGATGATAATCAATGAATAGTTATGACATCTTGTAACTCATACACTTTCAATGAATCTTTTGCTTATAATAGTCTCTTGAGAACAGACGATAAATAGAAGTACGGAAACTCGGAAAAGTGTTTGTAAAGAAACTTTAAGGTAAATCTTTCTCATCATAAACATTGCAGAATTTCCTTTGAACATTTTCTTTCATGAGAAAGAAATTGTACCCAACATGCAAATATTAAGACAGGTATGGCCTTTACCAAAGAGAGAATTTAATCAAGTAAATATATTGGGAAAGGAAAAGAAAAGATATATGCTTCCTACAAACTCCTGGCCAGCTGATTAATATTTATAACCACAAAAGGCAAAGAAATTGCTGCCATCATTTGCTTTAATTAAGCAGTAATTAAATTATATCGGGTCTCCAGATACCCATGCTCTGTCATTCATCGATGTCAAGTTTTTCTATTAGAAGCACTTTTTTCCCCCAACCATTCTTGATCAGTCGTCCATTTGCAGTGACATGCAAAATGGCCATGAAAGTAACCAAGCCAGAAGGGACAAGTTTAGTCTTGACAGGCAAATTAAAAGAAAACTGCAGCCATGGAACTAGAAACAATATCATTGTATGACTAATTCAGAATGTGATGAAGTTTCAGCAAATTAAAGCAACAAAACAAGCGCTTTAAAATAGCACTATTTTGTCTTTTCTATTTACATGCATTTATCCTTCTATGTAGGAGAAGATAAGCGAGAGAAAAAAAATCTCACAAAGCATCTTTTAACTCCCTGTTGCTATATTTTTAGCCAATCTTTTATTTGACCACATTTTATCCTTTTTACAATGAAATGTTTCATTTTTCTATAGATTTCTAGGTAGTCATTAAAGCTCTTTCCCACATGAGACAGCTTAACATTTAAAGTACACCCCAAGCCAACATTTTCATAGCAAAATTCTGCAACCCAATCTCCTGATTAGTGACTTTAAGGTATTATCCTTCCAGCTTTAATCTCGCCCATTCTAACATGCACATACAGAGCTAATCAGCAAAAATATGATGTAACTGACAAAGGTTTCCAAGCGAAGGTCATATACTTGTGTATGTTGTAATGTCTTCATTTAGAAATGTTCGCTTTGACAAAGAAGATTAGTTGTAAATCCCCTATTAACGAGTGTGCCTTGCTGGTTAGATTTCATGTCTGGTCATATTCCTTATCAAAAAATGTCATGTTTCTATTCCCAGTTTTTCTTTGCTTGTTTTATGATATTAAGTGGCCGCGGTAAACTAAAATGTAGTTCTGACTAAAGATAACGTAATATCTTCTATTCATCTTTTGATTATATCTAGATTTTCAGTTCTTAGAAAGGATTTGGTTTGACAATTTGACAGAAAGAGCATGCATGGTTCTATCTTTCACCAATTAGTTTCTTTAAATAAAATGATTCAACATGATTTGTTGGGAAAAAAATACAAATTTACATGTAACCAATAAGAGGTTATCTCTTTATCATTTAATACAGATTTTATAATCCGTCATGAAGTGTAATACAAATCTGAGACCAGCCCAAGTTTCAAAGATTAAAAGTTATCCAATGCGTTTTATCGTTTCAAACCAAGCTCTCCACATATTGTGAGAAAAAAAACCCACGTAAATAAACAATGATATCACTTAAATATCAATGGGATATTATCAACCCCTCATTGAGATTGAAATTTGTGAAGTTCATTCTAATTAAAAACATTTGTTTGCTTGTTAAGATACTTTACAGTGTCTTGATTTTGAATATTTTTTCATTGTTACAATTTTACCTTTGGAATTTCAAGTTAATTATTTTATGCTATTTCATTAATTTTCACCTTAATAGCTGAACAGGTGTTCAAAAACCACCTAACATGCTATCCTAGAAGTTGTTTATCAAAGTTATGCTTTAATCAACATTAAGTTTCCTCACTTTACAGGTAAGAATCTACCTGGAAAGGTAGCCCAAGTAATGTTAGACATGAAACAAACAGATGGAAAGCTTCTACTTCACCTATTTAATCACTGTGATGCATGAAAAATGCTTCGCTAGTGACATTTCAACAACAATTATCCTCATAAAGTAAAGGGGGTTGCTCATTGTTACCTCTGAATGACATAAATATTTAAAGAGGCTAGTCAATGAATTATGACCAATTAAAAGCCTTTATCCCAAAAAAAACCTTTGTCACAACCTTGTCAAGACTCCGCATTTCAGCCCATTGAAATCAGCTAACTGTGAAGCCATTCCTTGCAGGGGCCTTTCCTACCATGTCATAGGAAGAAATTTTGTCACAGCATAAACATATGCCAAGCCAATTCAAGGGAGACAGACAGCATGGGTGGCAACAAAAGTTTCGAATTCTTTTGTTTCAATCGATCATGATCTTGTCACCTGGGTGTGACCAAAAGGAGGTGGGGTAATCTAGCACAGAATTACCTACTGTTCATTGAGGGTAATATTAAACAATATTACATATCATAACATGACTTTATTCAAAAAGGTAGACCTACTCTAATTGATACTTTCATGTGTTCATTTTCTGTCATGAAACAACAAAGAGTGGTAAATAATCCACAGCACTTCTATATATCATTGGCAAATACCATTGGATCAGTAGTCTGTAAAATATTAGCCATATTTTTCCTTTGATGTCATAAAGTCAAGAAACAGAATGGTATACAACTACCCATCTAAAAGAGTTGTCACATGAGAAATAGGGAGGATTATCTCTTATTACTATTTCAATGTAAATTTTCAACATCCTTGAAATTCACCAACTTATACCAGTCCAATTCTATGGCCTCATTTTGGCACCTTACTCAATGTTTATTTGTTTATTTCAGTCATTCAAACTGTGTCCCAGATTACAATCATTAGCAAGAATAATAAAAAAAAGGGACTAAGGTTATGAACAAATTGAGGTCATATAAACAATTTCAATACTACCCAAAGAATTTAACTTCAAACAATTTGAATTCAACAAACAATCTAATAAAAAACTTTCTTCTCAATTTCTAAGCAATCCTAGGAAACAAATCCTTGGACATAGAGCTTGTATTTTGTTTGCTTGGCTTTCCTATTGCTCCCTGAAGAGTTAAACAGACCCCTTGAGATCTCTCTGAGCAGGTGCTTAAGCATGTAATCAAACCCGTATAGACTCTTTACTAAGGCTGTGTCTATGAAGCTGCATCATTAACCAATCACCATTTTAGGAGGGAAGGTTCACTTTCATTTATATTCAATATACATGTATGTGCAATAAAGATAATCATGAATGATAACAAAATTGACTTCACTTCTGCAATGGATGAGATTTTGATATACATCTCAAAGAAATTGTCACCGTCTAAGGTGGTTCCAGTAATATTACTATTTTGGCACCACCAAGAATCTCTAAGTCTAGATTCAATAACAACAGGTGACCAGGCTACTGCTCACATAGCATATCCTAAGCATTCTGTAAAATTATGAAAAAAAAAATCATCCAAAATAAACCAGAGACACATCTCTCTTTGTGGTGCTGACCTAAAGCATTCCATGATTGACAGGAGTCGACCTGTCTGTAAGTTTATCCTGTAACAAGAACATGTTATGTTTTGCACAACTATACTAATATCATATTGATACCAGCATTATTTTAGAACATTTCATAATTCTCTAAACAAAATTACTTTGAGTGGGGTATCATGATCTGCAATACTGTATTTATTTCTGAATGCTGTATATATATACCAAAAACTTTCTCTCATTTATAGGAATTAACAAATTCAATGTACTTGCCCCTCTCCCTTGTAAATGTTACCACTCAAAATTCAACCCATACCATACTTATACTCCTTAAGATGTAATACTGATTACTGGTATTCTGTAAATACTAGTAAATACCCAATGCAAACAAGGTATTACCTTTTGTTTCATTATATTGTACTGCTAATTTGTTTGAGAAAAGTATTTCTTGTATGTTTTGTTTTATTTTAATTCTAAGAAAAAATGTTTGACTATGATTTTAAAGAGATAACAGCTGCTAAAATTGTTTTTGGATTCTTTGAAATATGTATTTGACAGTTTTCAAGAATTCTGTAGATATACATATTCTATAAATGTCAAAAAAAATGTTGATTAAAATCTATTCACATTTATGATACATTTGCTTTCTGTATATTACACAACATTTCCGTTTCTTTTCTAAAATATGATGGATAGTATTGCTAATTTAATTTGATCTCAATTATCGTCTATTTTTGAAGTTTAGCCTTTCCATTTTTCAATATCTGTCTTTCATATTTCTGAAGATTTCCCCAACACAAAAGTCTGCCATTCTTGAAATAGTAAGCCTGATATCCAATTTTCAAAAGACAGAGACTCTCTGTTGTAGGGTTTCATTATACATCTCATATTTGAATTCAGAAGATATTTTTGATTTTCATTGCTATACATGCATCTGTTTTTTTATGAAACATATGTGGGATAAAAAGTGTGTTTTCCCTTAGCTTCCTACCACTCTAGAGGCAGTCTGGCATCTGGCTTCATAAAGCCCCAGACTCATAGCGTTCACAATGCATGTGTGTAAACATCTAGAACCAGAAAAAAAACAAAAAGCCTAATGTACACAAATTGCCATCGCATTGCAACCCTATAGCTCACTACAAGAACAAATTGAAGAAATATTCTTGCATGTTATAGATTCTCTTAAAAAACACTCTGAAAACCAGATTTTGTCCAAACAAACATAAAAGAAACTTTTGCACATTACTTTTAACTGGTTGTTGTTTCATTTCACCAATCTGTTGAAAAAACAACAACCAAAGATACATGATGTTACCTAAAATATCAAATTTCATATAAGACTGATACATAAATATTGAATAAATTCAATCATAGCAAATCATAATAATGTCCCCCAATCTATCTGAGCTACATTTAAATCAACAAACCATCTAGTGTTTTCCAACAGAAGCCTTAATACATGATGAAGTAAATGAATATGATGACACAATTTTGTTTGAAATATCAAAGAAAAACATCTAATGGCTCTCAACTATTTTTTGATATTTCTCTCAAGGGAGCTCCATAACAGTTGAGCTGAACTATCAAAGGCAATTGTAATATCTTGATGCTGACCTGGCCTATCAGTTCTCCCTCTCTTTGGGGAAAAACATGTTCATCCCCTCGAATTACCAAGTTTACTCCTTTTTGGGGGGGCTACAGTGGCTCTGCAGATCAGTAATCAGTGGATAGGCAATTATTTTCCCTTTCATTTTTACTGCAACTTCAAACACCTGAATGAGACAATTTTATGACCATTTTGTAGGCCATGAAAAGCCACAGTATGGTGTCAATAAGTAGGAGGGTTATCAATTTATAATAAACCAATTTTCTATGGGTTAGAAAAAAAAAGCCATAAGATCATAAACAGTTGCTTGACTGCAATGAATAAAAATACCCATTCAAAATGCCCCAACAAGAAAGTGAAGAGAAAAATCATTGAGAAAGGCTTCAGAAAAACACCAACATGCATCTTTCAAACAGAACTTTGAAAACTTTTTTGTAGATTTTCAACACAAAACTGACAAGGAAGCTGCTGCAGTTTGCCCCTAATTTTGCGGCCTAAGTGCAGAGTCTTGGCCTTCATCTTCATTTTAAAGGCATTTTTTATAGAATGTATAGTTTATTGATGAGGTTTACTTCGTAATCCTAGAAGACACTTGTTAACTATTTTGTCATGTTTGACTTGTTGGTTGTATTCCTGAGAGTTTGGTGAACCTTATGCATGGGGGCCATTATTTAGAGAACAGCGGGTGCAAAACATCACCTTTCTAACCTCTTCACTGAAGAGCTTTGTCTCACTGATAAACGAAAAATCATCTTATTACTTCATTCAAATCCTAATATTGTCATATTAGAAGCCTCAACACAGCATGCTAGCAGGTAAACAAAGTGAAGGGCAGTGAATTTTTCTTCTTCTAAAAGATGGACTTAAAAGAGGAAGTCAACTCTTTCTGAATGTTTTCAAAACTTTCATAAAATATTTGCAACACTCTGTTTATAATCTAGATATTTTATCCTATGAACTTTGATAATTATTTCACTAATTCATTCCAAACCAATAATACATTAAATAGATTTGCACTTGATCTGTTATAACTCAAGAATAAAGCAGGATGCATTAATAAGTGTCTTTCCTAGAAATTCCTAGCATTGAAACAACAATGTAGAAAGGTCATAGAAGTAGAAGGCTTTGTGGGAAGGACTACAAATAGAACACCTTTATTCTTTCTACATGTGTTGAAGCATTGGTGTCATTGGGCAAAGTGAGGAGTAAACACATAGCAGATTTAAGGTATTTCGAGTCAATGGAAATATACTAGTAGTCATGATTTTCAGTTCATGGTATCCAAGAAAGAAACTTTAAAATGAAATGGGATTTGCAATGAATGAAAGTATTATATCTTTGCAATTTCATATGGTATAACTCCACAGATAATTATTTTGATGGACAGAAAGGTTACTACACCTGTTCTAGGTAATACAACTATGGAGTAAAATTCCTCTCAAAAATGTTTTGTCAGAATGAGTAATGCCTACAACTGCATCTATCATAAGTTTTGTTAATTTGAGTGCATTGCATATGCATGCACAGGTATATCAACAAGATTCCTAGAAGTGAAAAAAACAGAACACATACCTGTCCTCATAAAACGTAAACAGGTAAACAGAATGTGCGTTTAACTGTAAAAAATAATGAACCATGCATCGATTTATTTTTTTTCTTTCCACAATTTATCTGTAATTTTGAACAATATTCCAAAAGTTAAGATAAGAATATATATTAATCAAATACCAACATAGGGACATGATAATGAATCAATAGAAATACATAGAAATAGAAATGATAATTTACATCGAAATTTTGAGGAAAAAAAAGAAGTGAGAAAAAGATTGAGTCATTAACATATTGTGATCCACCAGTAGCACTTTACAAATATATCTACACAAAGAAAAAAAACCTCAATCCATTTCTGTGTGTTGGAAATAACGATACACCATATAATTTATGACCTTTCAAGGTTTGACAGTCTGGAATGAGCTTGCAATCATCACTTTGAAGTAAGCATGACACTGATTACTACTTTATAGCCATCTTGGAAATCTATAGAACAGTTAACAATAAGAAACACTGGCTCCAACTGAAAAATAAAATGGCAACATTTGTCTTGGTTCTTGTCAGGTCCACTTCTAGGAAAAAGTATTTGTGATGGAACTTAAAATGGTTAACAACAAAATGAATGATATGCTTCTTTTCTGAAGACTGTTTACATAAATTGCATTTGTCTCTTAAAACCTGTGAAGGGGACATTGCCATTTCTAATTCAAATGTCTCCCTCGTTTCTAGTTTTTGATTTCTGATTTCTAATTCCCTTTTCTTCAAAAATCTGAAATAACAGTGCTACTGTTTCTGTACAATGAATGTTTTCACCAGAAATAGGCAGAAGAATGCAATGTCTTTGTGGCCTTGATGAAATTCCAGTTCAAGGTCATCATTTGTCAGTTCCTTTCAAATGACAAAGAGAATTTCCTAAAAGCTCCCCTATTTTCACACAGCAAATATGCTTCCATGATCAATACTTTTTTGCTACTTTTCAATGGGGATTATGCCCTTAGTGTTTATTCTGTCATCATTTCTGTGGTCATAATTCCAATCCGTTCTATATCTTACAAGGGTCACCCTGGGTGTACATCTATATCAATAATAGCATTATTTTTTTGGGGGGGGAGAGGACTATGTAACTATTTTCGGTGTTCACTTAAACCGACTCTCTCTTTCTCATGCAGACGTCTTGAGTACTTAATGATCAAGGCATCCGGAGATTAATCTGGATTCAACAGAAGGGAGAAAAAAGACAACCAAAAGCTTTCCATTGAGCAATATGCTCTTTAGACTCTAGGTCATCTCTGCATACCAGATGTGTCCTTTAACAGAGATGTGATTGTCACAAAATGCACAAAATTACTGGAACTGAATATGTATATCAATAGGAAAACTACTACAGAAAAGCATTAAAATATCATGTTAATTTTACATTGACTTAAGCTTGTATCATTCAAGCAAACTAACATAGTATTACTAGACAAACATTGCGCAAACAATTAACATCACCAATTGGCAATTTTACCTACAGGAGAGTCAACAACTGTGATTGATTCAACAAAATACTTTGATTCATTATCTTCCCTAATATATTTGTCTTCTTCTTTCCCACCGTAAAGCCTACAAAAAAACTCTACTTTGCTGGGGGTCCTTAGGCATATCTAATTACCCCTGTCATGGACTAGCTTTTATCTTCCTACCGAAAAGTTAACAAGCCATAGAATACCCGCTGTAATTGAATTTTTACAACTCTTAGTTCTATTCAATATGTTATAGCATGATACAAGATCAGATAATCAATGCCGTTGACTGATACAGTAAATCTATGGTGAATTCTCTTCTTCTAACACAGATACAAAACCTGAATTAACATCTCTTTTCCTCTTCTACATTCATAGTATAGATATCAGAGAACAATAACTGCTGCAACAACAGCTCCAGAATCAAAGTATGGCTAGTGTGGAAATTCTAAACTAATCTACTGTATAAATGTATATCTTTTTCCATAATTCCAATTCACAATATGAAATATTTCCTAGGTTACATATCAACAAATATGTCAAACTGCAGGAGATAAGTAAATCTTGGGGAATAAATGAAGTATGTAGCATTAGAGTATATTATCCTGGTTTATCATTGTTCACAATGACATGTAGTTGAATGTGGTGGCATAGTAAAAATAAAATATCATTCATATGAACAATTAACACTTTATTCTAGTTTGTCATACAAAAACACATTTACAATAAATACCCGCATTTGGGGACATACCTATCATGACAGCTCTAACATAAAACCTAATAAAACATGCTACTGTTAACTGCACACCCTTACTCCGTCCTACATATCAATGCCATAACACAAAAATACACTTTACTCATTATTTGGTGTTTTTGAGAAAATCAAGAAACGCTTCTATATTATGTTATATCACAAGTTAAGTGATTTGATCGTTTGCTTAAAGCATGGAAATAAAATTGAGATTAGAACAGGGACTCTGCGAAAAAAGATGGGTACTACCATAAAGTACCTGAATGTGGGTCTAACTCAAAATGTCAAAAAAAGAGTTAGGTGGTTTTTGTATTATGGCATGGCATCTATATTTGAAATGAGCACTAATAGAAAATATAACCTTCACTTTATGGCCTTGCACAGGTGTGTGTGTACGTGTGTCTCATTGCTTACTTTCTTGCTTCTGTTCTCTTTAAATCAAAGCTCTAGATAAATCCAGCTGACATGGGGGGGTTTCAGTCATCATATTAATGCCACACTGTCTATTTCTCCTTTGATGGGGGATGATTTAATACATCAAGAAAACAGATTTGATTAAAGCAGAAAAAAGGGACAAAATCATCAAAGTAATTAGACATGTTCAATGGATATTTCAAGACACAGAACTATGATAGGAATACAAAATAAAGGTATATCCACTGCCTTTGATTGTGGAATTCATCTGACCTATTTCACATAAGATTGTTTGATACCTATAGGTAGGAGGGTATCATAAAAAAATTGCATCATGCAGCATTTCTCATAAACATCTTTTTATGGTCAAGGTTGATGCTATACGTCATTTTTTTTTAAAAAACCAAACCAAGGAAGAGAACAAGACATACTAGTATAATTATACAATAATATGTATTTACATTATTTCTGTTTCACTCAATTTCTACACTTGCACATGAGTCAAAGTATCCTTCAAGGACAAAAATGATAAAAGGTGCTTTAATTCATATATTTGTCATCTAATTCAATTTCACATATCTCTACCCATCAATACACATTCATTCATTGCCATCTTAACACGTAAAGATAGTAAAACCAATGCAATCTTTGGTCATACAGGTAAACTCTGAATCATTGCAGGGTGTAAACTAATTATGGATGATCTCCGTGTGCAAATTAGTATCACTTCTGATATTGTGGAGATAATCTAGCACTTGTGGCCTAATTGAAGCACACAACAAATAGGCTTGAAGTCAATGATATTGTTTGGATTTCCATCTTAGAAAAAACACATCATATTGGCTGATTTTCAGGTATAGCACATACCAATATATCTCCAGATATGTGTGCCAGATCTCACCATGAAATAAAAATATCTTGAAGCCTTGTTAAAGCCTAGCTTGTCAAGCAGAAAAAGGAATGTTTGAGGATGACCCCTATGAGGGTTAGATGGAAAAAAAACTCCACAAAAATATAACTACAACGCCTATCTAAGATTAACTGAAAATGTTGGACATCCCCCCTTCCAGTATATAAATATATATAGTTTAATGTGAACCATTATCATTGAGAGCATTTTTTGTACAAACAAGGTAAATTTATTTGAAAGGTTTAACTGGATCTATCATAAGTATTGGTCAATTTGATAAAAACACATTCCAGAAAAAAAAACATGTTTGGATCTAGTTCACATTTTTATCCAGTAAATCAAAGTTACAGTGTGTTAACTTGCGTAAAACAGGAACTGAGATTAATGGCCCTCCACTCAATGGTCGACAGAAATCCATTAATTTTCATGTAATTTCACTAGTAAAGTAATTACAAAAATGAAGGTGGTAAATTCTTGGGATCAATTGATATGCAAATAAGTGCAACTCTACACCATGGCCAATTTACTGAAACATTAGATACTGTTTCAAGTGAATTTCTAATCACTTTTGCCCTGGTCAGAAAAAGAGTTAATGCTGGCTTTTGATTGTTAAGTACTCTGTGTGTATTCAATGCATAATCCTCTCCAGATCTGAAGTATCAAATCTCTTGATGAATAGAAAAAGGTTATAATTTTAGTTCATGCATTGGCATGTAAACTAACTAGAGAGCAATCAGTCCCAGGGGGTGGATGCAAGAGCTGAACGGGTGTGTTAAACTGCAAACAAAACAGAATTCTCAAATAACGGTGTACTAGAGACAATAAAACAGTTGACACAATGCCCAAATGGTGAAAGTTATCAAAGAAAACAATAAAATGGAGAATGACAATTGTATTGGAAAGGGTACAGGAATTTGCCAGCCGATGTAGCTGTGAATAACTTAAAACACAAAGATGTGAAAAACTTAACATGCATGTGATTTTATTACCCTACAAATCAAATTGAATCAATCAAAACAACATCCCATTTAATGTTTATTTTTCTCACCAAACTATCACTTAAGTTCACATGTATCTGAATGTTGGAACAAATCGCCTGTAACAATATTGGCACACCTTGAGAAGTCTTTTGGAGTGCTTTTTACTTATGAACCACAAATACTTGTAAAAGTGAGGTTATCAGAGTTATCCTGTCTGCGGCCTCATGCCTCATTTACTCGCCTGCACAGAATTTGTACAACCACTAGGGAGCATGTAGTTGTTACCTCTCCAAAATATCAAGGGATGAATGTATTATTTGGGCGACCTCAGATCCTTTCACAATCCATCTTAACAAGCTGTACTCTTACTTATATTTTACAATAGCAGCAAGAATCATTAGCGCAATTTTAAAGGTGGACCTTGCTATGGCTCGTTGCCTTTCATTGCTCAATACTAGAGAAGAAGTAGACAAATTGAAAGATCTCAACCTCAAAGAATGTGTCAGCCAAACTGAGCTTGGAAAACAAGCCCCAGAAGACAGGAAAATAAAATGTAGTCAAAATCTTTATCATTTTATACCAGGCATTTTTTCACCCCATACAAAT
>JAVSBT010467872.1:46419-73060 GCA_033118115.1 Pharyngocirrus eroticus
GGTGTGTATTAATGTATTGGTCATTTTCAGACAAAACATAAAAACTCTTAATCCATGAGCTTATCATATAAATAAACGTGTACACAGTCGGAACAATTAGAAAATAGCACCCTGCTATGGTATTTGTATGTAAGATTTAGATTGAATAGTTGTATCATTTGTAATGTTTCTAACCAAACAATTCTTAACCAACTGCTATTTACTATTGCATAAATGGTTTCACACTCATCTATTTGCCAATGCTCTGTGTTTTTCTAAATTGTTAGCAAAAGTGTACGATATAAAACAACAAGCTATGAATCACATAATGCAAATCTCAACTGTTTGTCTGATGGTATAGAGTGTTAACAGGCCTACACTATCATATTTATGATAGGTTATCAAACTTCAAATAGCAAGGGTTCTATATAGCTATCTTCATCTATTTGACAATACCATTAGTCTACCAAGTGTCACTTAAAAAGCACTATGACCCTCTTTAGAGCTTTGCAGTTGCCAATGAATCAAGCAATGTTTAGTGTGGTCTATCATTGATATACAAAAAAGCTTAAAACACATAGGTAGAAATTAATGAACTAATCTGATTTCAAAATCTCTTCAACTTGTCAGCTGTTACCAGTTCACTTTTCAAAATTCTAATTTTAATTCATATACTAAAAGGTTGAAAATTTATTTGATTTGAAAACAATCACTGCAAACTAAGCAGTGCAAGGTTTTGATGCTTGCCTTAAACATTGCAATAGGTGAATAAATAGGGTACTACTAACATAATAAAGATTGCATTGTAATAAAGCTTCACTCAGAAATTTGTGGTTGAAAAGAAAAATAATGGAAACAAGTAAAACACCTGTCTTCCAAGATATATAGAAATACCAGTTTTTAAAAAGTATTATCATTTTCACACACAGATGCAAAACACATTTAACTAACACAAATAAGAAAGAGAATTTCTCAATACTGATTTCTTCAGAAAATTCTTGCAAGTAAAAGGCCCTTTTAGGATTTGTTTTGTTAAAGTTACATTATATTAAAGTTAGAAAAGCCCTATAATTTTCTGTTAGATAATCTGTAACTCAACTGAATAAACTTATATATGGCTATATGTTTATTGGAGAGCAGTACAATCAGTTTGTTATTTCATCAGAAAAGATGTATCCACGGATGTGTGTATTCCTATATATGAACTAGCTACCTGAAGGCTAATTGAGTCAATTGTACCGGCTTGACTACAACATTTATCTATACAGACAATATTATCCAAATTCGATATTTTTCAAAGTTGGTACATTTCAACGTCATTTGCAAATTCTCAAGACTTCATTGAAAAACTGAAAAAGTATACATTACCTCATCTTCTGCTGCTGTTGCGACAGAATCCATACTTTGACTTAATGCCATTGCAGTTTCTGTATTCAGTGGACTATTGTTGTGTGTCGCCATCATTTCTGGTTCTTTTTTGTTTCTTTTCAAGAAATAAAGATTTTATTTGCTTTATATATTGGTTTTTTTGTGAGAATTCTATTCTCAATAAATTTCAATATTCTTTTGTTGGTAGTGATATCTGTCACTACCGAATTTAATTTAGTGTTTCAAAATAACGTGTACAACAACTGCATACAGGTATGTTTCTGTCAGTTTTTTTCAGTGAAGTGCACTAACTGTCAAGTCTGTCACACTGAGCCTAGACTCCAAAACTGTAAGGTGGGTCCGAGGGAATCCCGTCCTGTGCTAGTTCACAGTGCTGTGCCGGTGCAAAAAAAGTTGCTGTGCAGAAAGGGAACAGTGCAGTCAATTCGGCTGTTTAATCTGTTCGCTACATTCAGCATCTAACACGTGAGAATACAACACAAAACTGCGAAGGAATCCAAGTTAACAGCTTACTTCTCTTGCCATGCGATCTATCACTGAGCTCTATTTTGTTATTCTAATGTAGATACATTGACAAGTGACGTCACATGGGTAATCCCTCCTTAATCGCACTGTTGCCAATGAGAAAGAGTAGAAAGCAACAACGAGCACCTGTATTTGCATGGATGAGTGCAATCAGTCTTTAATTTTTTTGTAAAGCCACACCCCCTCCCCTATGAGTATCATTAAAACAGATGGTAGTGATGGAAGAAATATATAGCTATCACCGATAGGTGATTGTTTTTTGTCCTTTTAAATGCAATGTAAAAAGTAAGATATTTCAAAAAATATATACTTCTTTTGCCTTTTCTACATGTGACTTGTGAGTCTGGTATGATAAGCAAAATTATGTTATGTGGCTGAACTGTTGAGAAAATTAGACTAAATGTTGACCCTCAAAATTTAATGATGAAATTCGGTAACTTTCAAATGAAACATAGAACAAAATGAGTCCATTTTGTTTGTAGAGACATTTCGATGACAGATTAATTGCAAAGGTGATAATGATCTTTGCAGTTTGTCCAAATTCGGATAGCCTCATCATTAACCAAAATTAAAATAAAGTTTCTTTTGTTGATTATAATATCATCGAGAAGTGTGGGGGATAGGGATTGGGATGGAAATATATTGTTCAGATGTTCTTACAATTCGTCTTAAATTGAAGATCATTGAACACACCTTTTCCATGATTGTGTAATTTAGTAATTCTAATGAGATAGATTCAAAGTTCAATTTGCATTGTCGTTATGCTTCCCAAAAATGTGAAACAAATAATAAGATATTAGAAGCAAGTCAAAAACATGTTCTGAACAAAAAGCGGTGCATGTGTGTGAGAGGGTGTGTGTGTGTGTGTGTGTGAGTGTGCTCAAAAAGGTCTGTATGCTTTATGATACTCTATCATTGACAACGCGTAATTGGGTTCTGTCAGTGAGTGAGACTTGTGGGCAACAACTCTGCCACCTGTTTTCCACACTAAACTTTACTATAGTTGTGAAATACGGCTTTTGATGAAATTTTTTAGGTGGTAAACAACAAGTAAACTTATTTGTTCCTAAAGTTTGTCTCACTTTCGTTAAAAAAAACACTGAGAGTATCAGATATGACAAGAATCTGCTCAATTAAAGATTAAATTAGAAAGTTTGTAAATGTCCTTCCTTAAAGCTTTTTTTAGTTTTGTTGAATTTTTTTCCCCTCGAAATTCTATCAAACTTATGTTTTGTGATCAATAGGTAGTATTTGTTACCTTTGGGAGACTCCCCCTTTCGTTTTCTATTTTGTGTTTAATATTTAAAAAAAAATACATATTGTATGAAAAATAAAACTTTATAATTTGGTTACAAAAGTTTATATTTAACTCCAATAAGTCCACAGTTATACTTGCTTTATGATTTTTATTTACCAGAAAAGTAATTTATATTGATTATCTTTTCTTTAATGAAAATGTAACATGAATTTATGCAATTGGGTGGTAACTTTTCAAAATTGCTTCCAAACAAGCTGTTATTTGGGAACATTATGGATAGTGCTCAGCAAGATATATCGAACTATTGATTGAAATAATGTTCATTGACATACAGCATTTCTCATCATGAAAGTTCTTTCCTTTTTTCTGATGTTGCTTTGTCATGCAATTTGAAAAGAAAAATAGAAAAACATCAAAGGAAAAGTATATCTTCAAAGACATATTTCGTGAAATAATTTTGAAAACAAAAAAGTAGAAGATGAAAACACTAAAAACTTTTATTTTAAATGAAGAAAGTCCAAGAAGTCTAAAAAATATGCAGGCTTCAAATACAAAATTGAATTAAGTGGTAATTTTTAAGAGGAAAAAATCTTTTTTGTCCAAACACACATTGACTTGATTGAAAATGAAAGTTTTTATGACTTTATTACAACAGCATACTGAACTTCCATTCAAACTTGGGTACATGTATTTGTGAGAAGTAATATTTTTCTGTAAGCTCATTGGAGTATACTTCATAATTGTAAACCTGACCATAATTCAGCAGCCGTTTACAGGGCACGTTTTGTTCCAATGTGACTCCATTATCCCTTTACCATTTTTTTGAAATTTTAAATAAAAATGTATTGCTCTTAAGAACAAATACATGACACAGTAGATTTCTTGGGATAAGTTTAAATTCATAATCATTATGTTGATTTGGGTAAAAACTGATATATTTTAGAAGATTGACACTTTTCCCAATAATTTTTCAAAGGCACTAAAAATTGGACTTGATCACTGCTGCATGAGAATGAGATGTTAACTGGTGTACATAACAAGAATGGAACTTCTAAAAAGTATTTACACCACATCATTTTTATGTTGATTATACCCTCTTCCCAACCACATGATTTCTCTTCCATCACATAATATGGGGGGAAAAAGAAAAGGAAATGAAAAAATAATTCTTTGAGAAGAATATGACTAACAACAGTAAATCATTTGATGATAGATGATAGGAGGAGTTCTTTAAAAGCGTGCAAAGATTTAGAAAAGAAAAAAAATCGAATAAAGGTAACAGATGAGAAAATTAACCTTCAATTGTTCCAATTGTTTGATTAAGATTCCCCCAGGTAGGTCTTCATGGTCCAATTGCATGACCAAATGGAATCAAACCTTTGTTTTTCATGTTATGGTAACACTGTAGCATTTGGTCGTCATGGTGATATGCCATGTTTATTTCTCTGAAACTTTCAATTGCTGGGATGGTTGAACTTAAATTGATGAAATTGATTTAATTAAAGTTGAACAAGTTGTTCGAACCACTTGTGAAAATTAATTCCAGGTACAAAGTCATGCAACATTTCTTACCACTCAATAATTTCAAATCCTGAAGTAGTTATAGAATCTTACACAAAGGGAGATCAGGTAAAGAAACATAAAGAGGAAATTACAACCCTTATTTCTGTCCCCCCTCTTCTTACATTTAAGTTATATGATATCATTCTTCAGTGACTCTTATAATATAATGTAATTGTCTAGTTATCTATGAATCTAGTTCGATGGCATGGACATTTTTTAAATGGTGTGGAAAACATACTACATGTTTACAACGTTAAAAGTTAACTTTTAATACATATAACTTTATAATGACTGTACAAAAGAAAAATCTACATGGTTCTAAAGTTAAAAGTTTTAATACAAGTATGCTTTACACTCAGAGTTTATACTGTGCTTAGGACAGTGAGTTGATACATTTTGGAATGAGTGAATGGTGGTAGGAGGGAATATATGTGCATAGATGTATCAGTTGATGAAATTTGAAATGATAGCCTAGAAAACGTGTCTATCAAGAAATACCACAAAAAAATAAAACCAGTACAAAATTATAGGTAAATCACTAGGTATATGGCATGAATTAATCATATCAAAGGGTTAAGAAATGGTTTAAACATTATTTTATCAAATGAGGCAAGAATTAAAGAATGGAGGAATGAAAGAATTAACTAAGGAACAAATGGACAAAAAAATGGATGAATGATTGAATGAATATACAAGAATCAAATGAATGAATGAATGAATGAATATATGGAAAGATAGATTGATGGAAATATGTACAGATGGGTGGATGGATGAAAAAATGAATGAATGGATGGATGGATGGATAAATGAATGAATGAACAAATTAATGAATGAAGGGAGGAAGAAAGGAAAAAAGCAATAAGTCAATGAAAGTTGCCAGTTGCATTTCTAGTTTGACATTTCCACCTTTGTACTGGATTCTCCCATGTACAGCATGCATTCCAAGGATAAGAAGATTGCGATGGCTTTAAGTCTCCATTGCCTGCTATTTTAATGGTATTAAATTGTTATCCTCTTTTGATGTCTACTTGGTGGATGTTTGACATTTTATAAAATGGCAACCTTGGATAGATGAGATTATCATGTACTACCTAGAAAAAGCAATTCATTTCTACCTCAACAGTAATGCTGAACTATCATCAAAATACCCTAAAAAATATATAGACTAACCATACATAACAATAAGATTTCTATCAAGTGAAAAACTATAGCAGAGTCGTCTTTTTTTTCAAGTACACCTCCCCTCCCCCCAAAAAAAAGATAGGAAAAAAAGGAAATCATATACATGTATGAGCATCCTTGTTTCATTTTACTAACATAACTCAATGATATGAATGTAAAGGTGGCTTCAATGCCATGACATTGTATTGTCTGAAGAAAGTATATCATTATATTGTATATCTAATGTGTTCACCATACCCATTGAACTGGAGGGCCCTAGTACATTTTTTTTTTGTAAAAAGGACCATTTACTTCATGCATTCAGATTTTGATTTGATATATGTAACAGCTTGGAATTGACAATTATTCATGATTTCAAACTCTGACCATAATACATACACAGTTATAGAGAAGAAAGAAAAAATCTTGCAGACAGAAATTCAGCAACTGGATGCTCTTTCGATCTACAGACAAATCAACACAAAGTGTGAAAATAGGCAATGGCTGGTTTTTGGCTGGCATAGAATGGGATAGTTAGGATAGCCACACTCACTACTATATGTAGTCATTTTTTGAGAATCATACATGTAAATAAACCAAAGACACGCATGTCATGGATTTAAACCTTGGCTCTTTCAATTTAAATGATACCTAGAATGAATTGTTTCAAACATGATTGTAACATAAATTTTAACAATAGAATTTTAAGAATATAACATTCTACAAAAAAGTTTTGGAATTCCATTCAGGATTTCATGACCATCAAACATCAGCTTGAAAAATACAATTTTGATCGAATTTTTCAAAATTTGAGATGTGAGATCCATTTCTGGATATATTCCGAATAAGATGTATAACTTCAAAAATAAATGATACTGAAAGGGAAGGGGGGGGGGGGATTTCTTCATGCATTGTGATTCCATGAAAGCATCAAAACAGATTTTATGATTACTCAAGTTTAAAGAATAGGGAAAAAAAAAATTCCGTTATAAATCTTAATAAATTATATTTTGGCAGTGTTTCTAGTATCGACCCATGTAGTAGGGAAAAAAGTTCTTGCAATAGCAGGTGTACACTTATTAGTTCCTGGCAGAGAGAAGGGGTTGCTAAGCAACATTTGACAATTTACCTGGATATCCTTGTAGTCATCTTGTTCATCTTATAATCAATTACTAGAAAAATGTCTTTCATCTTTTATTGATTAGTAGAAGCATTTTCATAATTCTTCTACTCTAAATAGCAATAATTGATATATGTCATTTTTTCTTAGTTAAGAGAATTATGTTGAGCAGGAGTGTACTCTGTCAGCATTTTGATAGTTTGTCATTACCATTAATTTGCTTTATAATTATTGTGTGAAAATGAGATATATGATGTGTAGCTGACAAGGCTAAATGTCAGGGGAAGTTAGAACACAATTTTTATTTTTAAGAAAATAGGAATAAATGATCAACATGTGTACTTATAGTTCATGGAGATTCATGATGAAAAAAATTCCAAGAAAAACTATGAATTATACTACATTCTTTGAAAAAAAAAACTTTTTTAGATTACTGTTAGTGTTACTGTTAGTGTTAATCTAAAGAACATAGAGAAATCCAAGGTTATCTTCCAAAATATAAACACAAGGTAATGAAACTTGAAAGCTACTGCGTGAGTGAATCTCTGTGTGAAGAAGTGAAAATACTTGATTATATTTGATTATAACTAATATCAATTATTAAATGCAAGTATTAAATGTATCGAAAGGCTTGGGAGAACATTTAACAATATTTAATTCATATGATATTTGATAACACTCTAACAAAAAATCAAAATACAAAAAGATTTTCAGTCAAATAAATGTAAGTCAACATTATGAACAAATTGCTCTGACTTCATACCTAAAAACCAATCTATCAGTTGACAAAGGGTAGAAACATTTTGTCAAACTAGAAAATGCTAAAAAAGACTTGTTTCAACATGATAAAGTAAGATGTAAATCAATACCCTTCATTGTTTTTTAATGATTCTATTTTGTGAAATATTAGAAGAGTGAATCCTTTGTGTGTATGAAACTAAGGATGATTTGGTGGAAAATCTTTCAAAAAGAATATGACTAAACCAAAGCTTTGACCAGGTGAATTTTTAGCAAGCAATACAACACCATAATATATTCTTTGAAAAAACAATATGAGATGATATCTCATATTATGTTTATTGCCACATTATATTTCTTGTACATTAATATCATGTAGTCAACCTTTTAAACCATTGTATTCATCAAATAATAGATGTGGGGGGGAAAAGGTGATTCAGTACTGTCATATTAGTATATACTGTGAATGGTCCTGACAGGACTCCTGTTATGCATTTACACTGCCTGTTATTTCAAAAGAAAAAATTCCCTGAAGTGGGACAATAAAGATTTATATATAAATAATTGTGTGTATATTTTACACAATTGAAGAATCTTGTTCAAGCATGTTGCCTCAAAAGGATTGTATTTTTGTACAAGGAAATTCACAAAGTTTTTACATTATAGTAATTCAAACACACACATATTTTTGTTTTTTTATTTAGCTGAACATGAAGAACACACTATAGACACATTGCTTATACTGGTATCCTAAGTCATTTGCTTGGTGGGATATTTTGTTTCAAATTGTGTTTATTCAAGCATAACGCATCAATTTATTTCTTGGTAGTTAGTCCCTAAAATGCCCTTAAATAATAAGGTTTTAAAATGTTCCCAGTTTCATTACTCTTCCTGCTTTTGCAAAATCTCTGTCACTTGTTTGGAGTTATATCTCTACATTTAATACAGTTGTTATTTTTTTCCCTTTCCTGGGAGCACACTGCCAAGAGTTATAGTTAATTAATTAAAAGCTTGGCATGGAGTTCCCATGATACCATGCTTCTTCAAATTGCTTGCATGTTGGTCAGGAGAAAACTTGCTACCTTGCCATAATGGTCATTATTTATGCAAACTGATAGTTTGAAACTTGATGTCATGGGTACAGGTTACCATTTCAGTTTTATCAGGAATCAAGAAAATTGGTTGATTGACATTGCCTGATGTACAAAATAAGTGGATAAAAGTTAAAGTGACTTTTAGTCTGCAATACTGAGATTGAGGACATTCCCATATTGTCTATGAACTTAGATGGTTAATAGCAGGGTATAATTACTGGAGGCCCAGATCGTTTTTTTAACCCCATGACAAAATATCATGCAGTCCACCTGATTCATTAAAAATCTCAGCCATTGAGGTTCCCCTGCAATGTGGTTCCCCTGGCAAAATAATGAATTTGCAATCTATATAGTAAGTTACCAAGAGATTGTGCTGTTTTTTTCCAAATTATGATAGTTTATATTTGTCATCAAAATTATGATCCTAATAATGATCCTAATGATAGTAACTATAATAAAGATAAAGGTAATAAAACCTTTCTTATGACCTCTTATGTTTAATATTCTTCTTGGGACTTTGAATAAGAAGAAATATGATTCATGGCAGTTGTTTAAAGCTATACTAGTGTCAAGGTCATCTCAAAAAGACAGATTATATACTTTTCCAGAAAACATTTATATACTAGTAGCTATTCTAGTATTTTCCTTTACATTTGGTAACTAATGCTGTAACACATAGCATGTAGAACAATCAAGTGGGTAAAATTAATTCTAGAAAGTCCCACAATCAACATCAAAAATTATTAAAATTTCATGTTAATTAATATTTGATTTCCCTTTGGAATCAAGGCAAGCAAGATTTACTTGATATGTTGCAGAAATATCTCTTTTTATCAGTCAGAATAAATTTTCAGGCATACGGTATAGTAAATTTACCTGTTATTAGATTATAGTTCCTGTCACAAAACCTTTTCTATGGAAATAAAAAATGTTCAAAACAGAAAATAAAATCCTATTGAAATTTATAAAGGGAAATAACAAAGAATAATCTTTGAGAGGATCTTAATCTCCCGGTCATATATGTTTATATACATCCAAATACTACTTGTTTATTTCAATTTTCTTTTCAAAGTACCAGTAGGGTGTCTTTTAAAGTACTTTGATATTAGTGAAATTAAAAAATAAACCGTGAATCAGTAGAAGTAATTTCCCTAGCTGTAGTAATTATCACGCCATGCAGCTTTTACTAGGTTAACTTTGCAGTAGCATGTGAGCAAAAACAAAACCAATAATCAAATTCACAATTAAAATTTGTGGGTAGAAATTATAGACCACAATGTCTGTGTGTATTGAATGCTGTGATAATTCATTAGACTGGATTTATTTTACACACTTGTGACCTTGTTGGTTCTTTATCTAAAGCAAATCCAAATTTCTACTGTAATATAGTGGTCTTTGATGTGTATTATTATGGGAGTAATTAATAAACTTGAATGTACATGATTTGCAAGTTGATAACACTATATGATGTCTCTTTATGAAACATTCTAATTGGTAAATGAAGCCATGCATGAAAATACCATAAAATGGCCTTTTCCTTTTAAGTATGGGTATGTGTGATAAAATTGACCAAAAAAATCAGTTGAAAATTCAGTGTTTGATTTTCATCCTGCTGGTATAATATTCAAGAAAAACACCTGGGGACACCAAAGGTATTGAAAGTGCCCCTACCAGAGAGGGATTTTAAGTTGCTACTTTTCTTTCTGCCTTTGCAGCCACACTTGTGTTCAAAAAGCATAGTGTATACATTCTCATTGTTATGTGATGTCATGAAATGCCAAGAAAATTATACAACTGCAGTGCTCCATCCCCTTCCTCCAGATGTATTTTGGTCACTGGAACAATGCTTTAAGCTATCACCTTAGGGAAATTTTTTTGAGGGGGGGGGGGGGGGTAAATAGGGGCTGACAACATTCTAAAATGTTTACAGTATGTAATTTTGAAGTATGATTACTATTATTCATAGGGCAGACACAAATATTAGTTGATGAAAGACAATGTATTTCTTTTAAATTAATCCTGGTATTATGATGGTTTTCATAATTTAATACTAGTTTTATGTAAAAAAAAATTTACTTTTCCTTTCCAATTTTGTTTATATTATTGTATTGCCACTTTTTGTGATCAAATTGCACATTTAGTTGTACATGTATGCTGATATATGGCTGTCATTAAAGAATAAAGTTGACTGTGTGTTTGGTTCTATAGAATTGGAAATTTTTTATTTAAAAATATTGGTGAGTTTTGATGACTGTGAACCACTATCCTGGTAAAATGATGATTGTACATACCAACAGTCTAGAGCAAAAATGGCCTTCGTAATTTTTTGGCAAAAATTAGTTAAGACTGCCATCCTATATCATGAGCATCCATGGCCCACCCCTTTCTATTTAGATATCATAATGATATTTTATTTTTTTCTAGGATTTCTGGGTATTTCAGTGCAGTGGCCTAAGTCATAAAATGTAACGAAAAAAAGGATCCCAAAAGTGTCAGTCTGCCAAAATCATCCTTGGCACCATTTTATTTTACTTTTTGTGTATCCTGATATTACTTTTCTTAGAAATAGTACTTTTAAATGGTTAAAATGTCTAGTAAGATACTGACTTTTTTTCTAGATTATTTAGAAACGTCAAACAATGACGTAGGCCATTTTTGCTCAAGACTGTCGATTAAAGTTATGCTAATTTTACATAAAGAGAACCATCCATTTTTTAAAAATGTTGATCATCATTCGTTCACTGGGGGTATTTTACATGGTGTGGATGTGCGAGTATAACAATGTTCATTTCTTGTCACTCATATATTTCTGAGCAATAAGAAAGTTGACTGAACCCCACAGGAATTCTGAAAGGATTTTAATCATAATTAGCTGATAATTAAGTCACCTGTTATAAGACAGATGGTTTTGGTACACATGGCCGACAACATGTGATGATTCGGCTTGTTTTTCTCCATCCCCTTTGACCTTTTAATCCCAATTGCCTTTCATTTGGAGCCCTAGAAGTAATATTAGGTTTGGGTAATTAACCTAGACAATGATTGAAATCTCAGATTTTTATAATTTTGATGGGTCTACTGAATTGATTGCAATTAACAAACACACATGTTCAATGACATAGAAATCCAAATAAAATATGCAGAACTTTCCTTATGCATAGTAATAATAATAAATAATAATAAATTAATCCAACAGAAAAAGAGATGTGGTTTGAAATCTAGATATCTCTTTTTCTGTTGGACTTATTTATCATATTTTTTAAAACACATATGCACACAAATGGAAATTCTGATATTCAATTCAAATATTGAAGAAAAATCATGTTTGATAAAAATTAAAGCTTTGTGGTGATAAAATTACTATTTTAAAATTGGATGAGTTTGCAAAACTTTTCAGCACTTTATTCTATGTATGTAGTAAGGAGGTCAAATGTGGGTGAAATGCCTGGAAGGATCTAGTGTGCAGACCTGAACCTAAATGTATTATAGCTTTCATGAGGGTTAATGTGGTGTACTTTAAAAGAAACATTTAATTTCATTTTATGAGTAAAAAAAATAAAAGTACATGTATTAACAGAAGAGTTGTAAATGATCAACTCTTCTCAAATCATTATAAGTGACAAATATTGACAAGACTATAGTACAAATATAAGCATTCAGTATCAATTTTAAAGTCAGACAAACAATTTGATGAAAATGTGATCTCTTATGCTTGGGATTCAATATTCAACGATAAGATGAAACTACAACTTACAAAAATGATTCTCAACAATATTCTAGGATATAGAAAAGGGGTCCCATAGTCCAAGGTAGTACGAACATTTTAATAACCTGCCTGGCAGATGATAAATATGTTTTAGTATGAACATGCACAACACAATCGCCATCTGGTAGTATATACATTTATTACATAATAAATAAGTTTGTTAGAATGTCATTTTAGATTTTAACAATGATCTTGACACTGGGTTATTCTAAAGATTGAGCAGAAACACAAAACCTTTTTAATAGTTTAAAAGAAAAGGGTCAGCTTTGAATAAACCCTTATAGAATAAGAAAACAAGGTATACAAGTAGAAGTTATATTTGTAAATTAATTCATAACCCATCATTGAACAATAAATACATCTACGCATCATAAATACACAGCATTGGTCTCATTACAAGCATCTTTATGATTTTATGTTCAGAAAATATTACAGTTTTGAGACATACGGAGTATGATACAGCACCACAAACAACAGCAGACAACACATTCCGTTTTTGAAGCTGGCATGGCCAACAAAACAGAATGTTACTGACTACAAACCAAGACCAAAGAACAACTGTGACCAGAATAAATACTCGGAATTATATGCTCAAAGATACCAACACCATGATATTTGACCAGTGTTTATATAATATTGTTCATCTGTTCAGTCATAGCTTTAGATGCTTAATTTCTCTCATAGAAAGACGAATCAGTATCTTACAATATTCATTCCCTTTTTCATAATCATAAAATTCATTTTGCTGCAGCTGGTTTTGCAGCTTTTCTTAGATGATGGTAATTTGGTATGATCTTCATCAAAAAATCAAGTTGAAGTGTCTGGGGCTGCAAAAAAGAAAATATGAAGTTTCAATATACTAGTAGATAATGAGTAGTTTATGTCTCAAGTAATGAACTATCTACATTCTTAAAAAGAAATCAGATAAATTTGTTTCTCTTGATACATATACCTCTTATTGAAATGAGAAAATATACAATGGAGAAAAGAAACCAGAGATATACATGAGTGATGAAATAAGATGATTTATATTAGGCTATTTCAAACTGATTAGTTGGTCGATGGGTGCCACCCAACCTTTTTTCCATGATTGATAAAAAAAAATTCTTCCAAAATTGTGCTTTTACGTCAAATTTAGGCAACAAAAGCATGCAAAACTCTGTAGACTTGCAAATATGCATGTTTGATTAGAAATAAAGTGTAAAAAGGTTATCTGTACAATATAACTTGTTTGTGCATACCCCATATAGATCAGACCTTGCTCCTTTAATTTGTTTCGACGTACAAGGCCGAGTGAAGTCTAATTTGCGTTGAGAAAAAAAAAATTCAACCAACCGACCTCAATTTTTATGTCAAAAAAATCCATCGACCAACTGATCAGTTTGTAATGGCTTAACTTTGATTTTTTTTTATTGCATTAATACCTTACAAGTCTAAAACTTACAGGGGGTCTTTCAATTTGTACCCTTCTTTCACATTTGGATCCATATATAACTGTGTTTTCTGGTAGCATTTCATTACTGGTTAATTCACACATCGCACCAACTATACAACCATTGGTCAACTCAGTTCTCCTTCCTACCTTGGCTAACAAAGAAAACAAAAATATGAAACCAGGATAAAAAAATATTACAATAATTATGTATTCATGTTCTTTCTGAAACTCCAGTTTAATCATATTTGCACTATTAACAGAGATTAGTTTTATTACTTTCTTTCATGAGTTAAAGAATATCAATTTAAAATCCAGCATATAAGTCTTTGAACAAAGTATCAGATTTTTCAATTTGTATTAACAGATATCTATATTGTATCAAATTTAACAAATATTTTTGTATTATATCTTCCCCTAGTGGACATCAACAACACTTTGACTAAAAATTGTTGTTTTCATTTTGAAATATGAATATAATAAAAAAACTCAAGCACACAGAGAAAATCTCTTTGCATCAGAAGTTTTTTTTAAAAACTGTTTATAAGATTCCCGTACCTTTTGCTTCTAAGATATTATTGTCTCCAATTTTTAAGGCTTCATTATCTTGTGTCAACAAATCAAGGAATTATTATTGGTTATCAAATTTAGTTTTTAACAGTAATTTCACTTCTCAGTTCACTTTTTTTGTTATCTCAATTATTGCACAAAGTAAATCTCTTTTATTTTACAAACATCTGTAGTGTTGTAGTTAAAAGAAAGGATACAACAATCCACTTCAAAGACATTATTATTGCCAATGATCATCACAGTTTGATTAGGGCTATGGCCTTGGCTTCCAGGTGCAGCTTGTGGGTGTCTGAAAATAATTGATTCTCAGAATTGGATGTATGTGAGAGTATAATTGTAATTGAGAAAAATGACTAAAGTGTAAAGTGTTGACATACCAAGGATTTTTCTATTATAATGCCACAGTACTTTTGAAATAGGTGCATATCAAAAACAATTTAAAAAGCTGAATGGTTACAGTTGTTGTAAATATACCTGTTCACAATCTGTGCTTGTTCTTCAATCAAATTGTTTTCTCCAATAATTATTGGTCCAGCCTCTGCAATAATCTTTGCTTTAGGATGGATAACTGTTCTTGAACCTACAATATATTTATTTTAAAACTTCATGTATGCCATAATGAAACATTTACTAAACGATGATCCTCACAAATAACTCTCCAAATTCTTTCATTTAAATTAAAACAAAAATAAAAGGTTTTAAAAGGAGATACTGACCTATCGTAATATCACCTTTTAATTCACATTCTGCACAAACTACAGCACCTTGGGCAATCTTCACACTGTCAATAAAGGAAATATTGGTATGGTAATTAAAGAATAGATTCATATTTACATGTATATGCATGTATAGAACCATTTCGTTTAAGGTTTAGAGAGCTATTATCTCCCACCAGAGTAATTCTCAAATGATGCTTTCGCATACATAAATTTGGTATTCTTAGAGAATGGAAATGTTCCAAACAATTAGAAAAAATAGAAATGACAGTATTTTTTGGACTCACCTACTCCTGTGTGCTGCCATATTGTTATTTGTCTGCAGCCTGTTTACCTCACTGCACGAACATGTTCAAATAGTGATTTAAGGTAACTAATACAAAAAAAATACTATGTATCATAAATGAAACAATCTCTATTTTGGTTTTAAATCAAAAGACTTGAGCAACTTTGATTATGATCTCTTTTATTTTTTTATTAATTATCAAATTTAACTTTCTTGAATCAATCTGTAGAAGAGAATGCAATCGTGATATTCCGTAATGTTTTCGTCGTAAATGTTACTACGTCACATTATCTAGAACGCCATTTTGCTAGATAACATTCTGGAAAATATCAGTTTATCGGGGTGAACGTGTCCCTAAAGATCTGCAAAAGAGGGATACAAGTTTAGAGCTAGTTATGTTGTTAAGTGCCTCAAAGGCAATAGTGAAAACAGAAAATTTTGGGCCGGAAGAGAAAGAAGAAAAAGAAGAGGCAATGCCATCCATACGAAGTACAATGTATGTATCGTTTGACATTTTAGATTTCTGACATTCTTTGTGAATACAGGAAGTGAGATGGTAATGGACTTCGTCATATTTTAGATAGGAAACCATGAATATATTGTTTCATAAAAATATCACTGCTGTTGTTTAAGAAAAGGTTAAAAGGCTGATTTTGTAATCTTAAAGATATTTTCGTGAAGTTCAGTCTTAAGAGATCTACAATTTAGCCTCAGATTAATATTTTTATATTATTAGCCACTTTCTGAGGCTCAGTCTATTGAATGTTTCAGTCCAGGACATTGGACAAGGTATTATTGAATCAATTAATTGGCTAACTGATAACAATAAAATATATGAAATGAATAGGTGAATAATAGATTATAACAATACAAATATTAAAGACGCAACACATTCAATGAATATGAACCAAACTTAACTGTAAAATGCCGCTTCAATGACTTGTCAAGTTTAGATATGTGTAATTCATTTAACTGTAGAAAATGTTAAATCTTTTTTCCAGGCTGCCACAGCAAAAACAATTTATACGTCTTGGTCCAGGGCCTCGGTGGTGTTCCTGACGAGCCCCACGCCGTCAACGTGTCAGTAGTGACAGAGGGCAGCGGTGTGGGGGTTTTGAAAGAGCCCCCTGTCAACGCCAAAGTCGTTGAAAATGTGGATGCTTTGGCGGAAGCGCAGGTAGCCTCGACCTTGTGTTTCCAAGTGGCTTTGACTGACTGCATGCAAGTTTCATGGGAGACCATCCTTGTTGGAAGTTGTTTGTATGTTGAGATTCCAAATGGCATATTGCCAGATGGATCAAAAGAGAGGTAAGGGAATGTTGCTACCCATTTGTATGATGAGTATCTGTCGGATAACTTTCAAAAAAATTGTTTAGTGGATGTTAAGTATTTTAAAACTGAATTCCCCAAAGATTAACTAAAAATTTAGAAAACTGGCTTTTACATAATTATAATTTCTTTATTTTAAAGCTTTGTTACTCTTCTGGAGTACGCTGAAGAGACTCTCGATTGCAGCCACGTCATTGTATTCTTTAAGAAGAATAGAAGTGATCGAGGTAAGAATAAAATTAGAAGTGATACTTAGGGGGGAAAATCTGTCACTTTCATGTTACCCTTGGCAGAAATGTGTGATGTTTCTGTTGAAAAATTAGAAGAGGTAGCCTTGGAAAAATAGTCAAAATGGAAGTAGTCCAATGTGATGATTAACCCTTGATGTGATAATCTACCTATTGTTAATGATGTATTATTGAATTTTTATCTAAAGCTTTATAACAAAAGTATTATCTTAATCAAAGCTCTTTAATCATTATGTAATCAGGAAAGATAATATATGGAGCTAAAATATTTTACATGTTATTTCAGTGGCCAAAATATGCAAGTTGTAAAAAAAGAAACTTTATTCAATGTAATTATTTATTTTCCAGCATCCTTAGTTAGAACATTTATGTTCCTGGGCTTTACACCAGCTGCGCCGGGTAATCCCTTGGTTCCAAAGAATGGAGATATGCTTTTCATGGCATATGAGATTGATGAAGCATAGATTGTGCAGCCCAAGAACATATATGTGCAGAAAGAACTGATTTGAGGGGTTTGACATTTTAGAAATTCTTGCACTACTGGTTGCATTATAAATATGTATTGTACATTGCCAACTGAACAAAACTAATTCTGCGTAGCAACTTTAAGTAATAGGTTTTTTATCACTAGATCAAAAGAAGAGTACCATAGTACCAAAGTTCAAAATCAGTATCTATCTTGATATCTTTAATCCATAGACAAATCGTTAATGTTTTGTAGAAAACTTGATTGTAGTCAATATATGACATTTTATCTTGGTCATAAATATGTAATATATCTGTCATTTTAATGATAAAGCAAAAATGCAACAAATTGAGATTAGATTTCACGAATTGTGTATATACAAAAAACAAAAGCAATAAAAAAAGAAAACAGAATGCAACCAGTAGTGTGAGCAAAAAAAGAAAATCCCAGCACCGCTTGCTATCTGTCATTAAGGACACGTTACCAATTGTATAATTATTAAAAAATTAAATTAAAAAGGGTAAAACAACCACAAAAAAAATATGAAAAAGTTTTAAAAAATACAAAAAAAGTGTAACATATCATATAGATGTACAAATATGGGTATTTTATTTTAATTTCTATTGAAACTTTTCCATTTCTGGCAGTGAGCCAATGTTTCAATTGCTGTGACTCATAGATTAGACCAGCTTTGATAATGGTACTTATACATAATTTGGGACACGAAATAACATCAAAACATTTTGTGTTGTGTTAATTGTAGAATTGTTTAAATTTACTATTGATCAAATCTACCAGCTTATGTATTGAATTCAGTGTGACCTTGAATTTTATTGTGATGATTGCCCGAAATCAAATGTGATATCCTTTACCAAAAAGTATAGCCAAGGTGGGCTATATTATGCAGAACAAATGTACCCTTTTTAAGTGTTAATAAAGGAATGAAACAGCTTTTTACTTTGTGACGGCGTGAAACATGACCAAGGCATTGTCTTTGTGGCCAAACTGAAGAATTTTTTTTTTTATTAGCACCTAACTGAGACAGTATGTGTGCACTGCATTCCTTTGTAAATTTCAGTTGAAATGATTTATTATTGTTTGTGGTTTATGTGAACATTTGAAAATCTATTTTAGTAGTTTGATTAACCATTTGGTAACGTAAAAATTGTGTAGAAATAGTATTCTGTATGAATAAAATAAATTTTGCCGAAAAAATAACTTCTGTTTTCTTTTTAAGGTCATTAAAAAGGCACTCCTTTAAAATACTTACTGTGTCGCTAAATATTCTTCACTGCATTCCATATATATGCCACCTGATGATTTGTAATCCTTAGACCTTGTTATGATGAGAACAGTTTGTTGAAGATTTAGCATGAAGTATGTAATTGTCTTCAATAAAATCATACAATTTGATTCTCTTTTTCCTTCCGGAAGATTGGATAATTTATTTTAGCAATTGAACAAATACAATAACTACACCTAATTAACTAACATTATGTTAAGGGGTTAAGTTGATATTTCTGTTTGTTCTGCACATTATGAAAGTTTGTCATAAAATATGCTCACTAGCTTCTGTGGTGAAAGGTGGCATGTACGCGCATGTACGCCCTATCCTAGAGTTTGCCACCCATTTCCTACTTAACACTTCTTTTCCCTGTTTCCTATTATACATTTGCCCTAAGGGATAATAAAAAAAGAGCCATCCTTATCAAGGCTGATGGTTCCACCCAAAGGATGTGGCATATCCATTTTCTTCTTTTTGTTTTGTTAAAGATGAAAATCTGGGTTATTTTCTTGGATCTATTAAAAAGGCTCCTGGCACCCTCACAGAAATGGCTGAAACCAGGCCTATTTAAAATAGGGAGCATAATGGATCATGTTTTTTTACAAAATTTTAGTACCTAAGATAATAATACGTTATTTCATATGACATGATAAAAAAAGGATTTAATTTTTCCACCTTAAAGGCCGGCCCTCTATATTCAATTCTGTATTATAATTCAATTTGTCATGAAGCAACATCAGGTAATAAAAAAAAATTTCAAAAATGAATTTTTTTACTTAGCAATCAGCAGTTGTTTACGCTCAAAGAATGGCAAAAAAGTTAACTTTAAAGGGATTTTAGTACAAACTTTATTTCAATTAAACAACTTGTTTCAAACAAATTCACACATACTTAAATAGTTTTCCATAAAGAATTCCATTTTAATTATTTTTTCATCCACACATTATTGCCTGTGACCTTATGAATTTAAAATGACGTCAAAGCGCCTCACTTTATTGGGAAAGACCATCAATTTCAAATGACCCATTGAAAGTCACATTTTTGGCAATGCAATGGTAAAAAAATGACATAATTATACGAATATTAAAGTGCTCAGTAATGTATTAAAACAGCATTATTCATGTGTTTCCTCGCCAGTGTAGCTTATATTAAAGTTGGAAAATGCTGCTTATACGCTTTTGACAAAACTGTGTCATTACTCTGGGAGCTATGCTTTTATTGTAAGATTTATAAAAGAAACGAACAGAAGACAAAGTTTTGTATCATTTAATTTTTTATTACAAGACAATGAAACCCTGTTCCTAGATAAAACTAGGATGTGTAAATGTTCCATTTGGTACATAAAATGACTTGCTCTAGGAACCAGGTTTTCACATGATTACAGACAATCAATGCTATGGGAAACAATTGGGAAGCTATCCCTTCACAATTCTCAAATTTTAATTTTAACTCTACATCAACAGATTTCATGGCAACTATCATTTTAAGTCAGCAGTATTTTTACAGTTCACGACGAAAAGATATATTTCACTACTGATCAGGAATTAATGCATCCTCCTCAATACAAATTGATGAATCAACTTTTGATATTACATTAAGGATTTTTTTTGCATTTGCTTCAAACAATTCTGAGTTGGTGCTTGGCTTTTAAAACAACAATAGAAAATGAAACTAATCTTTATCACATTTTTTTGTCACCTATGCACAGATAAAGATATTTTTTTCAAAGTAGCCATCAATTGCTGAAGATTAATACCACACACCTCCCTGCAAATTGTTAGCACTGTCCGATTTGAAAAAAAAAAGAAAAAGCAACTTCCACAGATATATTTACAAGAGATGGTCAGCACTTATTCGCACAATAGGACATTTGGGTCTCAATTCTGAATGATGTTGCCTCTGTGCAGATTACTGTCACATATGGGCTAATTAACTGTTTTTGGTTGGGTATACATATATTATTACAACTTTATATATTATTTGAAATATACATAGAAACATGAATAGACATCCTGTACACAAGCAACCAGTTTTCTATTTGGGTGTACAACTCAGTACAACAACTTCATGCAAATAATGCTACATTCCTTTGTGATTTAATATCATACAAAACTCATAAAGTAAAAGTGCATCATCAAAGCATGTAATATGGCACATATCATCAGTTCATAAAAGAGTTTTTTTTAAAAATATTTTTATAGTATTTTTTTATACATATATATATAATATATTTAACAATGTATGCAGAAATAATCTAAGTGACGTTTAAAAGACATAGGATACAGAATGCTAGATTATACAATGATGTCACTTCATATCCCAACCCCCTCCCAATATTTTCAATTTAAATAGTGAAAGTCTTAAATAACAACTTCATTACAATTTAAGCTAAAATGTCAACTGTATGTAGATTTAGTCAATTTGTAAAAAACGGGAGCAATACCAATTTTGTACAGGGAATTGTGTCATTAAATTCAACACTTTATCAATCTCAAAATCAACAATTAAGTAATTTCTGCATTCTGCAATAACAGATAAGATACATCTTAAATTTAACTCTTTACTTTATGATAATATAATAAATTTGGTTGAACAATGATTTGAATGTACATTCATTTGATTTCAATTTGCCTGATAATTGTAAACCTCCCAGCCCCCAACCCAAATTCTCATTTTTTCTTTCAGTGTCACAAAAATCTAAAACGCATATATAATTAACAAAATGGCATGACCCAATCAGCCTTGATTTTTCCAAAATACTTGAATTTAAATGTGTTCATCAAGGTTATCATTGGTGAGAAGGCATCTGTTTATAGTTTGCTCAACAAACATGAAAAAATATTAGAAACTGCCTTGAATGATACCCTTTACTTCCACCAACAAAAGGCAACATTTTGGAATTTTTACCCTTGAGATATTCAAAACATTGATTCCAAGTATAGACAAAAATATACAAGAAATTTAATATTTGTTTAAATTCTAAATTAACAATTTTGATTATCAATACTACCATGAGTGTAAAATAAGTCACAAACAAGTGAAAATTTATTACCCCATATTTATGGCTAGTAGAAAGCCATAATTGCAACAAAGAAATACATAAATAATTAGATCTACTGTGGAGATATGTACAAATAGGATAAAGCTTGTTAACATTAACCATTACAACATATCCATAAGATGTTCAGTGAAATTATTTCCATCTTTCCAGTTCTTCCTATCCTAGGTGTAACTTTTGACAAATTTCCATTAAAAATATCATCTTCCGCCCTCTTCAAAACCTAAGCAATACCTTTGAAAAGCTTAAATGGTTGTAATCGTAACAAACAATTCTGAAGTTTGAGGCTAAATCCAACAATGGTTTGGTTTAATTGGTGTACCCTTCTTTTGTAATCAGATATTGAATCTTAAATGCATAAGATTAGACCTAGCAGATAAAGAGCAAACACTTTAGATATAAATAAAAACACCACCACTTTGGACTACCATCCAATACCGGTGTAGCTTTTGATGACAGTATTAAACAATACAGGATTATGTCTGACGATATGTGCATTTGGAATGTCAGTTCTTTTCTTCCTAAAGCTGTATTAGTCAATGAAACAACTTTGTTCTATGATTTTCTTTTGATCAAGAAATGACATCAAAGGTAACCATTGAACAAAAACTATAATAATGTTTGTTATGGAAACTTCTTGGGACTACAGGCACAGGTCTAAAGCAACATCTCCCCCCACCCCTAAAAAAAAGATTAACAAAAAAACAAAAAACAACCTCCAACAAATTATCCTTTGAAACAAATATATAACTTAACAATTATGAACTAATTTTTTATCTTAGTACTACTAAAAATTGTAAAAGCACTATAAAAAAAAATTCCTAATGACGCATAAAATTGCTTTTCAAATCTTTTAGTTAGTAAGACATTAAAGAAATCCTTATTAGCAGTTCTTGGTATTTCAATTGATAATGTTTCATATAACTATGTTTAAGAGGTTTATTACTATATTTGTCGACATTACTGAACTAGAATGGTCACTTATTTATCCCTGCCAAAAATGCCTGAGATTTTAAATTGGCATACAATTAACTACATAATTAAATATGTACGCATGTACATATTAATGCAGCATGTTTTAACCTGGCGTTAGTGCACATTTTACCTGAAGCCATCAAATTATATTTTAAAACAAAGATACTTTCACAATTCTTTTCACACTTTCATTCTCAACATTTACACATTCATACATACCCATTCTATTTACTTCTAGCACCATTTATCTAATATAAACCAAGCAAATAAATAACCCAAGTAAAAAATTAGAATGGACCTATTTTTGTTTCAAATTGCTCTATTGTAAACATGTGGAGTTAAGCTAAACACTCTTCTCAATCAAAACCGGTATCATCTTTATTGTTGATATTATGAGGTAGTTTTGTTTTGTCTTTCACTTAATAAATATATTGGTATGTACAAGGTTGAGGTGTTGTTATCAAATATGATAAAAGAAACATTTTATATGACAAAAATTAAATATGCAATAATTATTCTGAAATGCCTACTTGGACTATACAATAAAACAATACAAGTAATGAAAATGTTTTTTCTTATCATGAATGTGTGGAGTTAAAATGTGGTAGAAGCTAAAGAAGATTCATAGTCATCAGTAAAATCCTAAATATTTCAATTTCTATGACCCGTATTCTATTTGTTTTCAAATAAAGAACAAAAAACCCTAGTATTGATTTGAAAGTGTCTCTGCCCATTACATAACCTGAGTGACAATATTATTTCTTGTTAGTGAAAGATATGTATAATTTCTTACACCTTGCCTGTATCCATACGTAAGGGTTCGAGGTAGCTTGAAAACGCTTTAGACCTGTGACCTGGTTCATCATGAGATAAGATGCAGTGGAGGGTGGGGGTGATCTTCAAATACTTTGTACAAAATTATTATTTTTTAAATGTATCGTTTCATAGCAGATCTGACTCACTCTTCATAATGGACTGTATTACCAAGAAAAAGAATACTTGCACATGTAGCACCAAAATCTAATTTTTATAGAACATGGTTTTAGCTTATTAAGACATTTTTTATAATTCCAGAATAAATCAACAGCCCTGCTAATAATTGGTTATTAAAAGTAATAACAGTCTGTGTAAGTGTACACTGATGTGGTGGTTAGAAGTCTCACATGTTGGTCTGACTTTTCTACAGATAATCGTTAAATTTACAATGAAATTCAAAGATTTCTATTGTATCAACTGTAAATGTGACAAGTAACAAATAATCAAAATAAAAAGAAAATGTATAGATAATAAAATAAAATATCATGGCATCAAGAGATTGAAAACAAAAAGTCTTGCTCTCAAGCTGCCTGCCATCTTTTGTTTACAAACACAGCATGACAAAACCACACTATTAACAAATACCTTCTTTAGATAATGCAACATCCAATATACAGGTACAATATATTTACAAACAAATGATAATTAGCTGCCATTAGCTCTGTAAGGAATTTAGGTCACATTTTGTTTTTTGTTTTTCACAGAGACCATAATAACCCTTTTTCTTCCAACAAACCTTGCAATGTTGTGAAATTGACAATAAGACAGCAGAGTTATATATTATTTAAAGTCACGCATGATTTAGTTACAAACAAGCTTGAATAAATTAGGCCCTAGTATCCCTGAAAAGTAATGTTCTAGTTGCATAGTGCAACTACTATCTAGAATGTTCTTCCCTTTTTTCTCTCCATTTGACCCTATGCTTTGGCTAAAGTCTTGTGTGCATCTTCTTGAAATATTTGCTCCCTGAGATACCGCTGCACACCGAAATTTAGTGAGGTAGTTGTGAATGTTTTCCATGATCTAATAGATATCCTCACACCAGACTTGGTTTATATATTCCCTGTGAATACTGCACACTTATTAGATATCATAATGCTGTCTAAGAAATCAATATTAAGCAAATGTTCCAATAGGTCTATATTTTCCTCTTCATATCAAAATGGTATTTCTTATTTGTGCTGCGACATACAATTCAACTGCTGGACAGTTGAGTCATCTTTCACCGGGTTTAGATATAAACTATTAAAGATGACTTTTAAGATGTTCAACAATTGCTCATATGTCAACAACTCCCCACCCCCACCCCAGTCTTCCCAAAACATTTGTCATTTCTTCCTTTTCCAATTCTCTTGATTTGGATACATTTTTAATTCTTGTAGTAAGATGACTGAATCTGCAGATGCCACTTCCTCTTGTACACAAGTCTTGTCTGCTTTCTGTGCACCCTGTGCTATACATATCACATCCAAAACGAAGTCTGTACACATCAAATTCAGTATTTTTTTACCCTGATTGCCTACTGATGTAGTGATTCTTTAAGTGTTTATTTACCCTTTTCAACCACAGCTTACCAAAAAAACATAATAACATAAATGAAAGATCAACCAAGGTGGTTCTCTCGAGTCACGAGACATAGCACAAAGAAAACTAATGTAGTTCCTTAGCCACATTGGACACTAGTATAAAAGGTCCTAAATAGACAATGATTACCCGCATCAGTCCAAAAGTTTGCAGTCAATAATGCCTGTTTTGTTCATATTATTCTAACAATGCATGGAGAGCACTGCAAGTCACAAATGAACAAAATAAATGCTCTGTAAGAGTGTGTAATTTTAATGGATTCTGATAAAGCCAAAGAGTCAATTTATCTCATGTGATGGCTAACAAAGGGCAGCATCCCTCAAGACTGTCCCTAAAAGATCCAATTCTTTGAACTCTATACTATAATCTGGGGTTTTGCCTGCTGCTTAAATGAACCCCATCCTGAGGAGAATTACGCCCTGATGAGTGAGACAGTGATTGCTGCTGCCCAGTACAACCCTGAGACCTGCTCTGAGATACTACTGATGTCAAGGGTACATGAGATGGCAAGGACTGTCCCCTTGTAGATATAGAGTTATTTGATATATGACCTGCTGGATGAAGCCCTTCAGTCAGAGAATCTGAATTTGTCTCATTTGGCTGTTGCCTTATGTGGTTGTTTCTAGCCACAAGATGTTCCCTTTCAGACTCTGAAATGTCACTATGGTTATCTGCATGATCAGAATTTGATCCAAATGTCAATGGCATCGGAGAATCATCATTATTACTATATGCATCTCCTTCTGAACTGCGATCTATATCTTCCAATGAATCATGCAAATGGTTCTGATCTTCTGCTGTGGGTCCTTCTTGTAGCATGCTACTCCTGAGTGGTTCCTGAAGTTTAACAGAAAAAACTTATTGCATTTTTTACGAGCAACAGAAATTGGTAATAAGCCTATTTTGACAAACAACTAGCTTTAACACAAAAAAATACAATTTGAAATTGAATAGTAATCTCAAACCTGAGGGTTATCTGTCTGTAAATATTCTTGCAGAGCTGGTTTGACATGATGTCCATTCTTTATACCATTTTTTGGCTTGAAAGTGGATGTCCTCCCATTCTGTATGTAGCCATCATCTAGTCCCTAAATTATGTAAGATAAGAACAGATAGAGAGAAAATACATAATGAGTTATCATATCTAACAATATGAAGACATAAAATATTTACAAAATCATAATTAACTATTGCTTAATACCTTAGCAGGCTAAACAAAGCAGCACAATATATTGGACTTAACATCAATAAAAACAAAACCAAGATATTGAGGATAAACAACA
>JAVSBT010467873.1:0-41274 GCA_033118115.1 Pharyngocirrus eroticus
ACTTTTTGTTTACATTATCACGACCCCATTTTGGAGGTAGGATCGTTGGCTAAAGTCTATTAAATTTCACTTATTTTACAAGAAAGCTGGGTTTTTATAACGATCGATCGAGTGTCAAAGATAAACAACCAACCTTTATTCTCATAAATAATGATGACCTGTCATGAACTTAAAGTTAAAACTGGAGGAGACACCGAACCATGTCTGACAACATCCATGTTCTAGGCAATGATGCCATGTGGTCACTAGCTAGCTGTGCGTTTGAAGACTGGTATCTAAACGCGACGTTTTCTTATTCATCACAAATACTTGATTTTGAGATAGCTACCAGTCTGCCTGTTTGACTCTGATTCAATACCAAAACAAATATGGACGACTTGTGTGACAACCAGCTAGCGAATCAATAGATTTTTTAAAAATTACTGCCAGAAATCCAATTTAAGACCTTTTTAAGACCTTATTTGAAAAATGTCAGAAATTAAGACCTTTTCAAGGCCTTAAATTTGGAAAAAGTAATTTAAGACCTTTTAAGACCTTTTAAGACCTGCGCGGACACCCTGGTATTGTTGGAAGACCTTCAAACAGCAGAGTCTGACTAGTTATTGTAAAAAGGAATATGTTTAAAAGACTACAATTTATATCTTTGTTTTTCAGGTCAATACAATTCAATTCAATTCAATATCTACCTTTTTTCTATATATCTTTTCAAAAAAATCTATGTTAAGCAGGGGTTTATTTACTTTTTTTTCACAGAGGGACCCGCAAACATGATTATTAAGAAAATGGCTAAAATCTCAAAATTTACTTTATAATGGGGCAAAAAAGCTTGGTCCCTCAAGTAAATCGTGCCCTGGTTAAATGTTTATAACAATTTGAAGGATTTTTCCCCTACATTTTGTTGAAATGCAGTATCTTTTTGAAATCAATGATTACCAACTGTGTTGATCATATTTGTAAAACATTTGAAAATCTTGCAAACTTTGTTTTTAATTTATATTTCAGCAAATTATCTTGGGATGGACTTGCACAAAAACTAGTGACAACTTTACAGAGATATGATCAGAACAGAGAATCTGTATCCTTATCAAATTCAGTTACAAATTTTTGATTTGTACTGGGCAGGGAGTCATTTAATGTTGATTAAAAACCACAAATATTTTACTGCATTCAATAATATTTAAATGACTGATTATCCTATATAAATAAATGACTTAAACTTTGTGGATGCACTATGAATTTTATTACAAAGCTTTCGATCTCCTCACAAGAACTTGTTCAACTTGATTATCCTATGTGATGTGTTTAGATTTAATGTCTCTGATGCCCATATATTTCAATGTTTATCTTCTGTTTACTATTATCATGAAAGAACCTATTATTTGACTTCTCCTTTGATTTGATTTTCCCTTTAATATGATGATAACTAGTATTAAACACAGATACTTTTTCTTTATTTTCCTAACATTGATTATCATCAGTTTTCTTCAATAGCAAATCTATTGGTAGCTAGAGGAGATCCGAACAACAGCTTTTTTGCTTATCAGAAAGATATTGACAAAAAACTAAGACACAGCTATGGTGCTGTTGCATGGAACCCTCATCCCATTGACTATTGGACAGGTATGCTATCAAATAACTTTTCTATGAATTATGATAAATTATCATCATCATCATCAGCATCCTTCAGTCTAGAAGACTATGGAGCGCCTGTGGTAGAGGTTGATAATAATAATCCTAAAAATATCAGGAATATAATGATAAGAATGCTTCGGTGGTTAAGGCATTGCATTTTAAGATAGAAACTACTTTCAAGTACATATATGTATCCAATGTCTCAATATTGTGTCTGCAGAGAGATTTATAAAACAATTTGACTACATTTCATTTGGTCTTATTTTCAGCAAAATCTAATTTTCAAACATCAAAAGATGCCAGCACTCTGACTATGGCAAGTAATTACAGTAACATTATAGAATATGCAGAACATACCATACAAAAAGCAAAGGCCAAGTATGATGTAAAGGCTTACCTACATTGGTATTGGAAACACGGAGCAGAAGAGGTAAGAATATTTCTCAATTACTGAAGCGGATAGGGCGTACAATAAAATCCCTTTCTAGCGGTCATCGCTGGGACAGAACGATTTTGACTGCAAATGCAAAATTACCACTGTTGTAGAAAAAATCCCATGTGTTAACATCCTGAATTTAAAAGTCTATGATAATATAGTTGTACGTTTTATTAGGGATGTTTTAAATGACATAATTAGATTTATTTCAATTGTCAAAGAAAAAAGATATCTAAGGGGGGACGAGGGTCTATTTGCTTTTTGTAATAACTTTTCTATTTTATATCCAATTTTGATAAACAAAACATCTCTGGTTAACTTACTAGAACACTCACATTTTCAACTCTCATTTGAGACAATAACATAAATCATTTTTTGTTTTTCATAAAAAACCTTTTCAAAAAGCATCCACCGGAATTTTTTTTTTTTTTGATATTTCATATGATTCTTATGATTTATTTCTTTTACAGAGTGTTTTTATTGCAAAATATCTGTTTTCGCAAATATCAGACATTAAATAAAAGTTGAAATTTTGACCAAATGAACTTGCAACAAACATTTAGTTTACCAGAAATGGATTTATGTTCTTGTGCTGTGTCTCTTTTTGATTCTTATTTTTGTTGTCATTATTTTTCTTCTTTTTCAAAATGTGCAAAATCATTACAGTACAATTAAAAAAAACTATATCTTTTTTTATAGGATGATTTTCAAAGCTCTTTTGAGACTATGGAAACAGTAGTGGCTGACTATAGGGAAGCGGTCAAATGAAGCTTCACTGGATGAGGATAAGGCTAGAAATTGGAAATTCATAAGAACTGAACAAATAACAAACTGTATAAATTGCAATGTTGGTGCTTTTTTGCAAACTGTAAACATTACAGATGTAAACAAAAGAAATGTCTGATGCGCTTTGTGAGCGCTCAAGACATTGTTGGATATAACTGTCAAGAGTAGATGATTTTGAAATTAACACAACGCACAAGAGGGAGAGCCTCAGAGGGCAAACTACAAGTTGTAGTGATTGTCTAGAAGTAGCCTATAGGGCTGTTCCCTTTTAAAGTAATTTGAAAAGGAATGTTCAAAAATCACCATTCTAGATATTGAAACAGACCTTTTATCATACCTCTACTGTATTATTTGTTGCTTTGATTTTTTTCATAGCTTCATGTCATCTTGGACAAGTTTTTACACTACTAATTATCAATTAATCTTTGTTTTAATGGTGACAAACAGGCCTTGAAATCTAGAATCAGCCTTGGTGCAACAAATAGCACCAAGGATTTCTGGTTAAATAAATCCTAAATGCAACATTTCAAATATAACATATTTATCATCAGGGTATTAAACCTATATTGCAAGTGTCGACAGAAAAAATCTGTCGACCTCATGTTGGATTCGAACCTACGATTTCTGGTTCCTTGTGCTATTGCACCAAGCAATGTTATCATACACCATTATTGCAAATATTATTGTATAAATATTCAATTCATTGAGTTAATATATTGACTATGAACATTTATCTACCTTAGGGAATTGATAAAACATACATACAGAATTTAATTATGTTCACCACTTTTATGTTTCATTCTCTTGGTGCAGTTTATAGCACCAGTGATTGAAAATCAAGAGTGCAGTACGGGAGTGGTGCAATCGCACCCCTGATACTTCAAGGCCTGGACATATTTTTTACACAAGACCAGATTGACATGTGACATCTGCATTGACTCTTGACAAGAAATAATATCTCTATACACATGAATGATGATTGATGAAGTACAAGTCAAATAACTTTAATTGTTTACTATTTTGAACTAGCCAATGATATGTCAGAATGTTTTATGAATTACTTTTTTGTGTCCAAGATGACGATCCCTAGCTGTAAGGTTATGACTAATGTCTTCATATTTTTATGAGAGTGAATCAAATTCAAAATGAAGCTGTCAGTGATTAAATGATTAAATGGATGAATGTGAAAAATCGATTTAGATTGTAAATAAAACATCAATGTGAAAGGAAACATTTCTTTTCGGAGGACTTAAACAGATATTGAAATTAATGGAACACTAGTGAGAGACAGCAAACCTTTGGTTGGCCAATAGAGGAGATTCTTCAAATATCAAATGCATATTCTGTGACAAGTACAGCCAAATATTTCATCAACCTGTCGATCTAAACACTGATATTATTGTTGAGATGTCAATAAAAAGAAACACATAATTAAATTTTCATAATATTTATTACTGTACCATATATTGTTTTTTTTTCTTTTTGCTTTCATACAAACATGTTCAAATGTACTGTTTACGAAATTACTCCAAATTATTTTACATCCCATTTCATTAAACACCACACAGAAACATATCTCTACGGAATTTAAAAAAAAAGAGCAAAACTCAAATCTTTACACAGCTATGAAATATATACAATTTGTTAAATGTTGTGGGTGATTCAACTGGCTCAATTTTCAATATGCCATTATACACAGCTTTCAAACTAAGATGAGTGTATCTACACCATATACATTAATAGATGAGAATTAAAATGTTGCTTGCTTTATTTCTTTGTAAAACATGACCAACATTGTTTCAAGTTGTATAGTAGTAACAAATACAGCTCAATGTATCATTAACAGAATTTAGTTGAGGGTTATATTATTATTATGCTTGACTGGGCATTAAATTAACCAAAAACTGAAAAGTTAAAAAGGAATACTGATTAATACGTTATAAAAAATATTTCTTACATTATTTCTACAAGGATTTAATTGATTGTTGGCTACTTTATGTGACTTGACTTGAATTTACACTATTTTTGGTATTGTAAAATCCACCATATTTCCAGGAGTAAATCCACACAAAAACAGATATTACAATAGTTAAGCTGCAATGGTTCTATCCTTTTCCATATTAAATCCATTCTATATACAAACATATATCTGTTGACAATTCTACCTATGGTCTTCATTTCAGTAAATACCAACATGCTTTTTTGGAACAGTTTCTACTGTAAAATATCACAGATGCTTCTTTTAGAATTCTCTAAAATAACATCCAAATATATTTTATACTATATACATGTTCAAGCTCCAAAAAAGGGCAGGGGGCTTCATATATTATATATACATCTTTTCAATCAATAGGTATCATTTCCATGCAAAAATGGGTATTCAAGCTAGCAACTCTGCACCCATTTTAAATTCGACTTCAAATAGATTTATTTGTTTTGTGACTATATTGCACATTTGTTGCAAACTTGAGATTCTTTCATACAATTCACCTTCTGTATGTTTTAACACAATTAAAAAGCATAGCCTTCCAGTATCTCTTTTTTTGCAAGCTTACAGGATTTTATCAAATTAATTTCAAGTTTTGATGTTCACGGACACCTGTTTTCACTTAATTTCTAAACTTCACTTTTGATTTTTTTCTAAAACTTCATAATTTAATAACCAAAAACACTTAGCAGTAGCCAGTGATAACAACTTTGTCATGAACAGAGTAAAAAAGAAAATATTATGTAAATAGGTTCAAGATCATGTTTATATCAAAAGATAACTCATTCCCTCCTCCCATAAATCTGCAACTCTTGATACTGGTATAACGCAAGAACTATTACACAGAAATAGTTCAAATTAGATGAGCAATTCTACAATCTACTGCTGCAGAATTTAAGACACTGAAAACAACATATTCAAGTCTTTACTTTCTAGACATTTTGCCATAAATTCTGTTTTGACTACATGATTTCATGTTAGTCAACAAGATTAACCTTGTGATTAGAGGTATCAGAATCAGTTTTAAAATCTAATCAGTAGCATTAAAATTGATCCTTCTGTAAAATTATTTTATAATAATGCCAATATTCATACCCGTATAAGTGTATACCTATAGCTGAGCTTCTCTGTTTAAAATGTTTTAAGAACTCAATACACAACTGAACTGTGGGCCCTTTGCTAAAGCTATAAGCTGTGATTTTAGCTGTGCAAGGTAACACTGTTACACAAAGTTACTAGTGGAGGAGTTCTTGTTTATTAAATCAAGTGCAAATATTTAGCTTACTAAAGCTTGAGGTTGATAATGGTTTTGATTTTAAGATGTTAATCTATTTTTCCCTGCATTATTTCAAGGCCATCCATCATTTTTTGTGCAAAAGATAATCTCACCCTACAATTTAAACAGAAATGCTCTGCTACAGTTAGTTAGCTTCTATACACAATGGGTTTGCTTATGTTTTCAAAACCAATTCAACCTACCTTAAACCACGATTACATATTTATACAGGTTAATACAAAACTTCTCTTAATTATTCCACTTGTATTTCATACATATGATGACTTAATTTGATGATTTATTAAATTCCCTGTTTATATTCAAGTGATTATTTCTTCCCCCGTAGGAGCGAATTATCCATGTTTACATGTTTGTGTGATTTAAAAAAAAAAATGTCTGGTTGTCAACCTGTAATTAATGGGAACAATATTATTGTTAACATGTTTTAACTGACACAATTATGATTAATAATACAAGTTCAAAACAAACTTTCAAGTCCCTAACAAAGAGTGCAGCAAATAGCTGTCAAGTTGTTTATGTTTGATGAGTTGACAAAAACAAAATATACTGACCAGTGAAAGAAAGAAACAATATACAAAACAAGTCACTTACACACTGCTTAAGATAACTTTGCATTAGGTTAACACCGGTAAAATCACAGGATTAAATATCCATTTGTAGCAAGAGTCCATAGAACCCTTCTCAGCATTTTAAGTCTTCTTGGCAATAACTTTGGTGCTATCCTCGCCATGGTTGGTGAATTTTACATAGAAAATTCTTGTCTTTTTCTTTATCACCATTTTACTGCTGTCAATGGTTTAGCTTTTTTCTCACTATCAGTCTTTGACATACAATTCAGGAGATAATTGACAATTTATCCTTAAGTATTTCAAAAACCAAAGAAATACAAAAGGATTTATTTATCAGTCCACGTGCTTGGGTATGCCTTTTTATCATCTTTATACATAAAATGAGGTAACAAACATATAAAGCTGAATTCCTTTTCATATTTCTACATCTCAGAGTTTGATATCTTCTTGTCCTGCTATTGATGCTAAAGTCTTTTTGATTCTGAGAGCTGTGAGACGTGCAGCCCCATTTTGATACCAACACTCCTTCATTATTTTTGCAATAATTCTCAATGCCTGAAAAAAGAATGGTAAATTGATTTCTTTGGTCAATATCCACATAGAAGCATCACCAACAGGCCTTTTCTAGAGTCAAAATACTGGTAAAAGAAGATAAATCGAACTTTCGTTATATATATATAATAAAAATGTAATATGCGGTCTCGCCACTACGCTGTCTAAGACAATGCAACTGCTTCCCCGGCTTAGATTTGTTTCACAAGTCTCCGTAACTGCTTACATTAAATAACAATTGTGCAAAAAACTAAGGAGAAAAATAGACTGATTGATCTATTAACACAATAGCCTCATAAACCATTGTTTCATTCATAAGAACTTGAATTCAGCTTCTATTGGATATGTATTTGGGTGTATTCAGAGTACTGGAGTCTTGTATTGCAGTGTGATTTAATTTATTCTCATATGCAAAGTGTCTTTGTTTCTAAAAACACCGATCTAATACATTTTACTTGAAATTCATAAAACTTCTTGCAGCTCTCATTGTTTGCTGTCTTAGTATTATTTTTTTCTGTGTGTTTCGCAGTCCTTCAGATTTTGGGTTCTGAATGGAGGAAGATCTGATTTAAATGTTCTTGCAATTGTAAAATAGCTAAGTATTTTCATTGCTCAGGGTAGGCACCTCTTGTCTACATGCATTGTAATCTTACCTCATTACTCTGCCATCTATTAGGTATTCCTGGTCTGCCTTTATCTAGACATACCACCTTTTTCATTTCTTCTACGCTAGGGTCAGAGGGTACCATATCATAGTATGGTAATTGAAACTCTTCATATATACCTTGTAAAAAGAAAGACAGAAAAATGTTGCTTTATTGACTAAAAAAACATTTTGACTTATGTCATCATTTTACATTATAATATTACTCTAACATATACATGTATCTATTACTTGTACCTAATAGTTGAAAGTGACAAACACCTACCTCCAACAGAGCACCTCCTAGCTATTTCCCAAAGCACAAGGCCTAATGAATAGACATCTGCCCTCTTAAATGACTCAAAATGGTTTAAATGGATGGTTTCATCCAAAACTTCTGGAGGCATATATCGTTTTGTTCCAACTCTGTTATTTGGTGCTATGTCAACAGTATCTGTAGCAGTATCATGACGAACAGCAAGACCTAGAAAAAAATCACCCATGTAATACCACGTCATTGTAAGATTCTAGTAGTTTACGTCTATTACTTTACATTCATATATCTTGGCTACTGTATTTGTATAATATAAATAGCAAACTTTTCAAACATTTTAAAGTTTGGACCAATAGTGTTCAACTATGAATATTATGCTATAAAAAGTTCAAGATAATCTTGATAAGGTCACCAATTAAGTAATTGTTTGTCTTTCTCATTTTTGAATTAATTTGTGGGTAATCTGATTAAATCTGTATTTTGTTTACTTACCAAGATCTGCTATACAACATGTCCCATTTCTCTTCACTAAAATATTCTTGCTTTTTATATCTCTATGAGCTATAGCAGGTTTACCTTAATATAATACAATAAAATATCCATGAAATTCTCATATTCACATAATCATTTATTATTGTATCTAAAGTAGTAGGGCTATTCCAAATTGATTAGTTGGTTGTTGGGTTTTTTGATACAAAAAATGGGTCGGTCCGTCGAATTTTTAAGGAACACGAAAGAATGTTGTGTTTGTTAATAAAATATCTTCCTTATGTCTAACCGAAAATCTTTATATACAAGTCTACAATGATTTTGCTTGATTTGGTTGCTTATTTTGACAACAAAAAAAACATTTTGATTTTTGAGAAAAATTCAATCAAGAAAATATTGGGTCGGTCGTATCCATCGACCAACTAATCAATTTGGAATGGCCTACATTATTATGTACATAAGGTAATTTCCAAAATATCTGAATCAGATATAGCTTGAGATAATCATACACACATTTTTGACCAAGTAAATAAGTCTTAAATAAAATAATGTTCTGCAATAAAATCCAAATTCAACAAGGTACTAATACATAGCAACAGCATTACTGAGGTCAAGAACTTTAGCCACAAATAATTAACTCTATCTGACCCCTAGTCAGACACAATTGCATAATCAATAGACTATTAGATAAGTGTTGAGTTGAATGAAAATTGATTCATGACAAAAACAACTGTCACACTAAGCAAAGCTTTATTACAAAATAATGATACTGAAATTTGATATATTTTGTTCATAACTGTTGTGCCAACTTCAGATAATTGCTCCAGATAATTTTCCTATATGTTCTGGAAAATCTTTTAATTATGTTTTTCTTTATAATATCTTATCTCGGCAAACATATATGAACATTAAATAGAAAATGGGCATCACACAAGGATGTTAACTGCAGAATCTAAAGATTCTTAAACCCTTCACATTCAATAATACCTAAAACTGGATGTAAGAGCTCTTGATGAGTTGGCAGGGGTAAACACGATAAGGTTATTTATAGAAGGAAGGTGGGTCTTAGGTTATATGATAGGCCAAACAGGCATCAGATTCTAATTGCTCTTCAAACAGGTCTGTATTGGACAGTGGAAAGAAATCTGTTTACCCCAGACTGTTTTGGTTCTATTACTACTAATAAATGTGGGTCCAAAATAATTCTTAGATACTCATTTATCATGCAATCAGGTCCCTTCAGTGATAATAAGACATTTCTAAATCATGTCATTTGGATTGTGAAAGGTATTCATACCTTGCAATGCCTGAAATAACAAACAAAACAATGCTACGCTGACAGATAACTTCAAGAAAACCAACCTTGAGTTCCAACAATTTCCATATGAAGATGGGCTACTCCACTCGCAGCAGAGAGGGCAAGTTTGACCATTCCTGTCATGTCCACTGTTGTACGATACAGATAATCAAACAATGAACCATTTTCATGAAAGTCAGTTACAAGCCATAATTGTGTCCAAGTTCCATTGTCTGTAATCAAAACAAAGGGGAGTTGTAAATGTAGGATAAAAAAACATTCCTTGTTCCCTGCTTTTATAAAGAAAAAAAGTTATACACATATAAGCAAAAGCGGTCTTGTTAATTACATTGTTGTTTCGTTTTCTACCCTATGTAAATGCTTGTATCAAATGTAAACCAGAAATTCAAAAAAATAAGATATCAACTTAACACTATTGTATAAACAATGTCTGGATTTTACACAAAACTAAATGTCAAGAAGCAGACATTGTCATGGCAACTGAATCATTTACCTTTATTGTCAGCTGCTATGAACCCTAAAATGTTTTCATGTCTTAACATAACAGTCTGATATATTTCTGCTTCTCTAAACCATGACCTTTCTTCTCTAGATGAAAAGATTTTCACTGCAACCGATTCCCCTCTCCATTTTCCTCTCCACACTTCACCAAATCTTCCTTTTCCAATAGTTTCATAAAGCTGAATCTGCCTTGCTATGGTACGTTGGACAAGCAATGGTAACCCTTCAAGAAAAAAAATGGTTTGGTTTTATTTGGCAAATAAACATAAATTGTGTACATAAATATGAACAGTGTGAGGTAACAAGATGAAATGAGACATATATAATAACTAAAAGAGACATTGAGAATAGATGAATCATTTGCCTAAGATAACCCATAAAACTGACCAGTAAGTAAGTGTGATATCCAATGAAGTCTTTAACTGAGAAAAAAGAATTACAATATCTAACTTTCAAGACAAAATAACTATTTTCTAAGCCAACAATGTTTCTCTAGCTTTCACAATTTAACAGTATCACATCCTTTTCCAATAAAGAAATCATATATGGTAAAGCTATTCCTAGCCAATAAATCATCTGAATCTACATTCCAATGTCTATTTTTCATATCACTTTGTTTTCTTAATTATTTTTTTAACAAGATCAACTCAAAGTTTGTAAACTATAACATGATGTCAAATGGTGCCATGTCCCTTTTTAACATTGCTCCAGCCGTCAAGTGTCAGTGAGTTAAGAATACTGCTATCAACATACTATGTGTTTCACACATGTGTGTACATATAACATGACAAACTGTAAAAACAACTTTCCATAAATTAAAAAAAACACCAATAATTGTTAAAACTTGTTCAACTCTATTGCTATAGAGCATGGACATACCTGCATGTAAACACAGGTGTTGAAAGCTATATCACATTCTACCCATATCTTACATATGAGGTGATATATTGTTTAAATTGGAATTTGATCTGTTGGTACATTTTGTTTATATCACATTCAACATCCCTCAAAAAGGAACGATGAAAGTAAATGGACATTTCTTTCAAGAACTTGTTTTTACCTGATCCAGATCCACTATTTGACCATTCTAGTAATTCTTGCAGTGTGTGGCCAGATCCACCACTAACAAGGTTTTCTTCTTCAGAATGGCTGCGTGGTTCATAATATCTCTCCAACTTCATCCTTTGGTAAACACATACCACTATTACAAACACCACACAAATAAAACAAATGGGCCCTGCAATCATGGCTGCTAGTTCAAGGAATCCGTATGGATTATCATTTGAATTTTCACCTAAAAATTATAAAATAGGTAGTGAAAATAACACCCCAATGCCTGGCTCAGACACAGCTCAATGGTAAGTTTACTACTGATCCTAGATTAAAACATTAGCAAATTATTGCACACAAATAAATTGCTCCTTTTTTACTGTGACTGTATAGGTTTTTACTTCTAAGCAAATCATTAAATTAGCCCTAGTAAGAAAGTAATTCTTTTCCAGTATCACATTTTGCATAGTTTCACTTAAGGAAAAACAGTTTTGATTCTGACTGATGTTTAAGTTTTATGCTAAACTGCCATATTGATAAATAGCTTGCATATATACATGTATAAATAAAAAAATTGTAGTCAATGATGTGACTGTAGGAACTTACCGTTGTCTATAGGTGGCTTTGGAACAAGTACAGGGTTCAAATCTTTGTTGCATAAATCTTTGTCATGGCAACATTCAATTGCAAAAACATCCCTAGATTCTTGCGTACCCAAACACCACATTGGATTTTCTGGTGGCACCATTTTGTCTTTGTCAAAGCATCTGTAAAAAATGTTGGGTATCTTGATATATACATTACAAAAAGAGAGCTTTCAATTTGATATCAAATAACGTTTTCAACATCATGTAATAAAATAAAATAAAATATTAGATTTGAAAGAAACTGACCTAAATGCATGTACAATGTCTCCATCTGAACTTTTCGACACTGAGCTAAAGCAAACGCCGTCCGTCTCACATGTACTATTGGTGTCTGCACAGACATCACAATGGCATTTTAGGCCTAGGAAAAGGAAGCAAGAAAAGCTTTAGTAAAGGTTAATTCAGACCTGGCATCAGTGATGATTGTCATTTATCAGTAGGACAAGATAAAGCTGAAGTCCCTGAATAGTTATATATTGTCACAAAGACAACTAGCAAACCGTATAGTCTATGTACCATTATGCATTTACTTATGGACCTTTATTTATTGTAGTACATATTTCTTCCATCAAAATAATGTCGCTTACAAATTGTAGAGGGGTTTATTCTTGTGGTAGACATACAAATGATCAGTGCTGTGTTTTAAATGTATTCAATAGATTTGGCAAATTAAGTAACTACATAGACCACATGTATTATGAAGTATCCAGTGTGCTTGGTATAATCTTCACAACCGAAATATACCCTAACGTCATGTCAGATAAGCTTATGACCGAGACTCTTCCTTACTGTTTAGGGTTATCATGAATAGTTCTGAATACTTATTGATAAAACGTTGGAATACTTTAATAACTATACTTGCTATTTGAACGTTGATACAACATGCGATTTGAAAACTAAAGCAATGACAGACACAAAAACAATCATTATGATACAGAGATATATCGTCGCCATTTTGGTTATAACTTCATGTTTACATGCACTAAATGCTTGCAAAAACTGAACACATATTGTTGCCCGGCCCCTTTGTTTTATCATAAAGTAAAAGCAACTTACCCGCAGTAACAGAGATTGCTACAAGGGCAACATATAAGAACGTTATCCAAAAGCTTTTCATTTTTACGGTATTTTATCCTCTTTAGTTCACATTTTCTTGTTCCGAGATCTATTATATCCTGTGGTCTGTCTGAAGTGCAGGAAAGTAAATATATTAATACGCGAGTATCGAAAAGGTCATCTTGATTATGTCACTTAAGTTTTGAGATTAAATACAAGTGACAAATAGCTGAGTGTTTTTTCTAGTACGACACCTTAGTTTCTTAAATGCAATCGATTTGATAAATGGTGCGTAGTACTACTTGAACGACCTCCAAGGCAGTAATTTGGTCTTTCAGTACATAGTGGTCAAAGTTACACTTATTCTTCCTAAGTGCGAACTACAATCGGAGCATGTAAAGAAAAAGTGATGTTGTAAGACCAAGTGTAATGTAGAGCTAAGATTGGACGTATATATAATAGCAATCTGTGGCATCTGGTAGTTACGCGTTATCTTGGGTGGAAGGGTCATCGATATACAAAAATATACCCTAGATGATACCCAAGAAGCATTAGAAAGCAAAGAGTATAAGAAATAATAACCCAACAGGGGGCGCTAGTATTATGTTTACTATGGGACTAATATCATAAGAAACTTAAAACTATAGCGTACATGTCACTCGTCAGACCACTCACCGAATATGCCTCCACCGTATGGGATCCCTACACACTAAACAAGAAATTAGAGATGATCCAACGTACTGCTGCAAGATATGTCACCAACAGGTGGCAGTACGACAGCAGTGTAACTGAGATGCTTGAGGCACTGGGTTGGCAGTCACTTGAACAACGGAGAAAATATTCAAGACTTACCATGCTACATAAGATACACTATAAAACAACAGACGTGAATATTTCCAAATATCTGACACCCATTAATACTAATAGATCTACCAGAGGAACCCACCAAGCAGCATACCTTGAACCCTACTCCCCCACTGACTATAGCCGCCAGTCATATTTCCCGAGGACAATCAGAGAGTGGAACAAATTACCAGAACACTTAGTTACCATCCATTCCGACGTCAGCTTCACAAAAGAACTAGCAACATACCTCAAAAACTGTGAATAATGCTCAATTGTGAGCGCTCATAGTATATAGGAAGAAGAAGAAGAAGAGAAATAATAACCCAACAGGGGGCGCTAGTGTTTCGATTGATGGACAGAAAACATGGCGGCAGCTTTGAAGGAACTTTCTCGATCCTTCAATGGAAGGCTGGAGGAAGCTCGGAGAGCTGCAAAAGCTGCTGGAAAGAAACAAGACAACAATGCAAACAAAAAGACTGAAGGGGGGGGGGCCAAGAAAGGAGATCAAGGGGGCAAAAAGCATGAAGTTCTGGGTAAAAAACAAAGTGACAGTAATGTCAACAAGAAACAAGATCTAGGAAAAGAATCTAAAAGGGTACCTGATCACATGGTTGTAGATGATATCAAAACTCAAAAAAGGATAAACAAAAGACTTGGAAAACAACAAATCCCAGAAAGAACGGTTGCACAGAAAAAAGTGGGACTATTCAGCCATTTGCATCAGTATGAAAGAGAAGTGTCACTCACACAAGGAATTGGGTTTGGTGGAAGTATCCATCCTGCTATTTTAAAACTTGGTCTTCAGTATGCTGAAGGAGTGATCTGTGGCTCCAATGCTAGATGTATTGCATTATTAGCCTCACTAAAACAGGTGATAAAAGATTACTCGACCCCACATCAAAAAGATATGGCTCGTGACTTAGATGCAAAACTAAAACCTAATATCAGTTTTCTCACTCAGTGTCGCCACAATTCAGTAAGCATGGGAAGTGCAATAAAACATTTGAAACACAACAATCAAATACCATCAAATATGACAGATGCGGAGGCCAAAGAAAAACTTTGTGAATGCATTGATGACTATGTGAATGAACAAATCATTCTAGCGGGAAAGTCGATATCTCAGTCAGCGGGTACTAAAATCAATGATGGAGATGTTATACTTGTTAATGGATGTTCATCTTTGATCAGAAACTTTTGAAAGGTGCTATGTGATGCTCATGACAGTGGCAAGAATTTCAAGGTCATTGTAGCAGACGGAAGACCAAAACTTGAAGGTCAAGAGATGTTGAGAAGATTGGTAAAACATGGAATTGTCTGTTCTTATGTTCTCATCAATGCAGTTTCCTATACAATTAGAGAAGTGACCAAAGTGTTTCTTGGAGCCCATGCGTTACTTGCCAATGGTTATGTTATGTCAAGAGTTGGAAGTTCACAGATAGCCCTTGTTGCTAAATCGTATAATGTTCCAGTCCTGGTTTGCTGTGAAACTTATAAATTCTCTGAAAGAGTACAAACTGACTCTTTTGTCTTCAATGAGCTAGGCGACCCTGATGACCTTGTACAAATTTGGAAGGACACTGCCCCTCTAAGTGACTTGAGAGATATAAAAAGTCTGAGTCTTTTGAATTTAGTATATGATGTCACACCACCAGAAATAATTACCATGGTTATAACTGAACTTGGAATGATTCCATGTACTTCTGTACCAGTTGTAATTCGAGTCATATCTTTATAATTATCTACAATTAATTTATGAAACTTCCACGAGAGGAACAAAAGCTTCTAGTAAGTTAGGCTTTTTGTTGCGAGAAAAAGTTTTAAAACTATGTATATACAATAAATTATGTTTTCTTTAATATACATTTCAATGATTTTTTAAAAATATTTATTATCAAACATTCACTATACTACATACAATTTTGATGAGAATTTATAGTAATTTTTAAACTGAATTTCCTGATTTAATACATGTTATGAATGAATTCTAACGTCAGTATAATCTAAACAGTAACAGGGGCTCTGTGGAAGTTCAGCAATGCTGAATGTGTTACACTTTTTAAAGGAAGGCTATATGCACATAACCTGTTATATACTATAGTTTAGCTATATGTCTGATTCCCTAACCTTCCATCCCCTCCTTTTACAGGGTTCTGTGCATTGGACTCTACCCAAGTGCATTCCATGTCAGGCTCTTTGATTATAGCTACAGTGCCATTGTCCCATTGTAAACACTTTTCATATAATAAATCGAGACCGTTCACAAAAATTAGTACGATTTTGAACAATACATTTATATTGTGCTATACATCAGTTTTCTGTCATGGCACGCCTTGCTTAAATTTTCCACTTGTTTCTATCTTTGGCACACTCAATAGCTCTGCCCTAACTGCCACCAAGTACAGTAAAATAGCCTAAGTGTTTGATAAAATAATTAAAAAACCAAATTGATCGGATCGTAACATGTGTGTATTGTAACTGTGTTCATAAAATAAAGTAAGTGAAAGATTAAAGTACATTGCCTAACCAAACTTTTTAAACGAATGGTTGAACTGTGGCAGAGAGCCTATAAACACAAGAGGGTACAATTGGAACTTAGTTTTAGTGGCAACATGCTGTAGCAGCGAGGTGTTCGCACAAGTGTTGTCATGTGTGCATGTGGCTATGCATGCAAGACATCCCTGCTTCACTACTAGTACTTGAAAAAAAGTAGAAGTTTGCAACTGTGTTTGAAAAATTGTTATAAAACTTTATTGCTGATCTCACACAAAATACAAATGGACACTAAAATAATCGACATAAAACATGATTTTTTCCCTTGTCATATTTCACAAGAATCAAGTGTGTGAACACCTTTAAAGCCACTTTTATTGGAGGCTTCTGGTGCTAATTATACAGATTTCTTTAGACTTATATTAAAATCAAATAGACTGTTGAACAAGCCTGGTTTTGTTCATTCTTCAAATCCATCGGTGGTTACATTTTCTTTAGTTTTCTTAACATTCAATATTTGTAATAAAAAGGCACAAGAATAACTGTATTTAATTTTGCCACTTTCTCCTTAGCAATATCATTACTGAATTATACAAAAAGGGGGAAAAATATTAAAAATTAAGTCCCTTTATTTTTTCAAAAAATCTTTTCGTATGGAAATGGTATTTCAGGTTGTATGCAGGGGGTAATTGGCACTTTGAAGATCTGCTTCCAACACCTTATATAAATCCACAAATTGATCTTTGCATAGGTGATTAACCAATCCCAACTTCTGGGTTATTTCACCATAAAATATCCATCTCCAAGACACGCAGACAGATTACTGCACAATGAAAGTAACATCTAACAACCCCCTCTCCCCATCCAATGTGATGCACATAATGTAAAAATGTCTGTGGATAATAGATACATGGTTGGGAGGTTCTCCTTCACCACATTTGAGCAAACTGTCCTTCTGCTTTCTTTTCTAACACATCAAACTATATAATCAGTTAGTAAACAGCGTATACAGTTTCCATTTTTTTCCAAACACATCATTTAAATAGCTTATGTTGCCTTCTGTACAATTTTCTCACAGCATAAAAATTGGCTATCTTATTTTTCTTTCAAAAGTTTTTTTTTAAATGTCTTCTTTAGCATTGTTGATTGTATTATTTACTTAGGTACTTTGTTTGTCTAAATTTTACAATTAGCATACTTTTCTCTACATATCTATAATAGTCATGCAAGTCTATACAATTTTTATTTTCACATCAGTGGTACTTAGAAACCATGAATCTGGAAAGAGAAAATTAAGTAGCATGGATAAGAAGTTATTCTTTTAAATTTGATTACAATTAAGTATGTATCATTAAATATATATCTAACTGTTCTTCTTGTTCATGTTTGACAATAGGCAGGATGTGACAAAACAAACTACGGTCTACAGCGATTGATTACAGCACTGGACTGGTTTAGCTCCCATTAAAATATGGTATTATGTTCAAATGAAAGTTTTTTAAAAAGAGAAAAAGATATCTTTTTTGAGAATATTTTAAAAAAGAAAAATATCCAAGTATCAGAAATAATTGAATTCTTCCAGTTACCTTTAGCTGTTCTTCTCTCGCAAGCCCAGCTTTTATCAGGAACTGACCAATTTTGTTTCTTTGGTCACCTTGAAGTTGTATTACTTCTCCGTACTCAGGATGGTCGACAACAGTACCATTGCAAGCAAATTCCTATAATACCAATGAAAGAAAAAGAGAATAATATCATGTAACTACCCTTCTTGTCAAAGAGGCTTTGACATATTGCGGTCCTTTCAGCAATTCATAGGTGACATCGAGGAATATTTTAGTGACTCAAAGATTTTGTATGGCAGTTTGAAAAGCTGATTAGCACTTATCAGATTTCGTATAGCAGTTTGGGAATTTTGTGTAGCAAACTTCTATGTGAATCAAGGTAAATTATTCTCTGGACATTTTCCAATAAATGACATACCTTCTTGCAAGCTTTGACAATTCTCTTCAAGTCGTATTCAACCCTGATTCCTTGAACAGTTGTTAGGGTTTTCCGTCCGTTCCTCTGTTGAATTCTTATATGTATGTAGCCGTCTTGACTACCGCTACCCTCATTATCATCTGCGAAGGGATCTGAAATAAATAAGATGCTATGGTGAAAAACAGTAATGTTTTCAATCATTCCAAATATTTGAAGCACAAATTATGATAATCAAGCCAAATGAAAACAAGTGCACTTGAATCGAAGAACTCCGCTACTTGACATAGTGCACTGCTCATTCCTAGTGTCACTTAAAGCTTGTTTTGCTTGAGTTGATGATGTATTGTGTTCACAAGTGTGCCTTGTTTTTGATACTTCACACAAGTTCTCATCTGTAAATACTATGAATTTGGTTGTGTGTGCCATTATTGCCTGATGATGCTGCTTTGACGAACTATTGCATAATAAATACAATGAAACTAATCTGACTTGTAACCATATAAAGACAACAAATGTCTATTGCTACTAAAAAGTGAAGTACTGAAAGTGTTCTTTAGCCATGCGAGATAAACTAGACAATTAATTGAAGCACAAAGGTTTGTACTACATAATAAGACTATTTTTCTTATTATTCTGTTATATTCATTGTGTCAATATTTAGATCTGTCTGTCTGTAATTTAATCAGCAAGTATACTCAACCATTTAAAAGACGCCTAGGTTTTTAAACGCGCCTCCAGTTAAAAATACTTGTTCCGTGTGTGATTCAGGTTTCTAAATTTCACTGTAGACATCAAATACGATTTAGAGACGCTGGGTAATTTTTCTTTTTACAAGTGTAGGAAAATATAGATTTATCGGAACGTTATCCGAAATTCCGCTATTTTACAGTCTTTGTCAGACTAAGAATAGTAGGGGCTATAAATGTTGCAAATTTACAAATATTATGAATCGCGGATTTCCAAAAACACTTGGAAACATTTCCTAATAGTCCAAACAACATATTTAAAATTGTTCATCGTTGAAAACAACATTTTAAGTGTTGATATAGACGTTATTATAAAACCAGGCGCCTAAAAATCGTAAACACTGATCCAGACCTGGTATCACTGTGAACGGAAACTAGGTTCTGTTTGCATACTAAGTGTAACGTTACGATCTTTTAAACTGTAGAGGTGAATACATGAATATTTTTTCTTGTCAGCTGGCACATTTTTGTGAGTTGCTATCAAAAATCGACTATATTTCTCAAAAAACTTGCTTATACTGGCTTCTTTTGGACTGACTAGTATACTTCCTATTGGATATAACGCTGATGCTTTTCTGTCAGGGTGTACTCCCTGGAGAATGAGAGGAGCAGAAGTTCTAGAATCGTGCAGCTTTCTTACACAAGGAACCGTGCAGTTATGTAACAAAATTGGGTAATATTATAAATCCACAATCTTTCAAAAAGCAATGATAGAGTTTTTCAAAATAATCAACCATTAATAACTGAGCCCGTCAACTTTTAGTTAAGATATACAGATGAATAAGGCATTTTGGCTAGTTGCTTAATATTACTTATTCATAAAACTAGTTGTTCATACTCTAGAAGTAGCAGATCAGTGTCAACCTTTTGTTCCTATAACTAGTTAAAGAGGCCTGTAGGTGTATTATCATACGGCGGTAAAAGCAATAAAACTACTAGGGGATCTTGATTTGAAATGTTGACAACTTTATTATAACCTTGTTTTGGTCGGTTTTCTCAAAATACAACTGTATCATGATGAGGATAATTATTAAACATTTGCCATAGTCGATTATGTCAACTCATTGTTCGACTATATTGGGTCTTGGTAGACATAAGGACAAGTTAATAACCAGAAACTAACTGCGTAACAGACGCCATTTTGATTTTCAATTTTATTCTAGCTTCCTCCCAAATACAGATCATTTGAAGAATTAAAAATACAATCAACTTACCGCGAGCATTTAAGTTCTGGATGGTAGGAGCGCTCATACAGAAGCTGTAACCTCTTCCTCAAGAATCAAATTGGTGAAAAATCGTTAGTATGGGCTGGATTGCCACGGATATAGTAGGCTCTGTACAGGTTTCAAAGTGAGTCACTGAGTGATGAAGAAAGCTTGTGACGTCATTTGCTTGGGTTGTAAAATTTCAAAATTGGCTATTATGTGCAAATGATCTACGACTTTTTTATTTGACATATAATGAAAACTTATGATTCAACTTATATTTATATTTTTGAACAAAAATATAAATTTCACAAATTGTCAAGCATACCCGGATGACAAGAATAAGGTCACGTTGATGCATGAATTAGGGAGAAGTTTGTGTGTATATTAGAATGTATCCAGAGAATAATAGCAAATCATATGAATTTTTGAATGCACTCCATTCTCTTTTTATACAGATTGAGATGTGTGTCTTTGAATAAAAGTTCTTCGTTGGGACAAGATATTTGCGACCCATTGAAGTTTGCAGCTACAACAAACGAGACCCAAACAATACATGAGTTATCTTGAAAGGCAAGGCAGCCAAAGGACGCATAATTCGAGAATCAACACTTACCATTAAGAATGACTGATTTTTATGATCCAGCAGATCCAACTGAGTAGGTATATTTCATGGTCTTGTTCAAAAGACCCTCAAAATGTACATACCGAAGTATAAATCGTTTACCAATCAATTAACACTAAGACATTTGGTACGATAATCGTTATCACGGTAATGGTGAATACCATGACCAATACTATTTTGGCAGTGAATGGTTCAGTTGTAACAGTGAACCACTCTATTGTATGCCGAAAAAAATGTAGATCTGATATATTTTTCACAGATAGTTACATTTTTAACAAACCGAGCTAGAATGACTGATTGAATAAGCCCTTAACTAATTTAGTAGGTAGTCTGAGTAGACAAGAAACACGGCTGTCAACTTTTGAGAAAATAAGTGAGTGAGACTTTCAGATAATTCCATTTTAACTAATTTATTTATAATTTTCACCAGCTATAAGTTGCAATTTGATGGGTTTTTGTTTACAAAAACATTTATATATTGATGTTTTTCTTAACAATACCTATGCAAATCTATGTTTTCTAAATAGATACACACAGATTCACTGATTTGGGGAAATGGGTATGAAAAATAGATTATGCGTGTGAGCATAAGAAATGCTCCTCTAACTCTTTACATTTATATGGATACTACACAATAATCAATAATGGATTTACTCCAAAAAGTGTAGATACTTTCAAATTGGAAAAAAATGGTCCATTCACCTGGGGAAAAAATTAGACAGAAACAAGCCCCAAGATTTCACAGATCTGACAGGGCATAATAAATGAACATTTTAGTTTAACCCAGAATCACTCTTATTCAGAGTGTTCAGTTGTGATATATTTCTTAGTATTTCAGATCACAACCTCGCTAGATAAATATTATTTTCATATGATTCATATTAAAGGACAGCTATATAAAAACAATATAATTCTGGATGTAAGCTTTACATCATGGTTATTCAAACACAATCATAATGATGAAGCTGTGTGCAAGACATTTTATTACTTTTTGTCCTAGGACTAAAATATTTACATAGTGGTCTATTAAATTATAGATCACATTCTTTAAAATGACAAGAATAACTACTAGTATACAAATTGGCAAAAGTCTAAAATATCAGGAAATAATATAGTTGTTTAAACTTGATAGTTATTTGATTTTTTTCCTTACCCATGTCAAGAGATGTTCCAGGAAGATGCTTTTCATATAGAGAATTAGAAATTCAAGAAATTAAATTAAAAAAAATCCTAGTTAGAATTCAGTATTCTATTTTAGAAAGGAAGATATTTACATGTAAGCATTCTGTTTTTTTTCCAAATTTGGACGAATATAAAATCTAAACCAAGACAGGCCTTTACAAAGTTTGCTTACAAGAGAAATACTGTATAAGTCTTATTTGAATGAATCCTCTGTTTTTCAATGAAGTGATAACATTAAATCACATTTAAGTGATTAAATTATATGAATTTTAAACATTTTATTTAAAAACATTTTTTAAACAACTTATTTGTTTTATTAAAAAGACGCATTAGTTACTGAATCATGAAACAAATAGCTTTAAACGACTCATGAACAGTTCATGTGTTATGTAGAACCCTGATTCTGGACAATAATGAAATACTCAATATAACCTTAGTAAAAATATTACCTTACAAGTCCAGTTGGTACAAATCAGTTTAGAATGAAACTCATTAAAAAAGAGGTGAAATCCTTCCACATTTAAAAAGGCACGAGTGTAATGATTTAAAAAAAACTTCTGTGTCTAAAATGAATCATTGATTATTTGAACTAGTAGGGTGTACTCCAATTGATTCAATTATTGAAAGATGTATCATAAGCCGATTTTTTAATGTGAATGATGAGAAGTCTAGTTTGATTGTATCATGGACCAATTCCTTGCTGTCTAGGAATTTTAATTTGTAATTGTATTTCTCTATTTTAATCTTCTCCAACACACAATATCAGTCTGAAGAATAATGAGGTATGTATTTTAAAAACCTTGGTATTTGCTGTGCATCGTATCTGTCACAATTTTGTTGTTGTTGTGAAAGAAGTTTTTGTATTATTTCAAACCTACACATTTCTTTATTTGCCCTCATTACAACAGTGTTGTCATTCTTGTGCCATTTGTGTGTTCACATTTCCATCTTTTTACTTCATGAAATATAGATTTCTGTATTTATGTGTGCATTACAGTATGGCAGGGATATTTTAAAGGAAATTCACTCTTGCTTCACCAATTTACAGACAGCCAGCCATAGCTTATCTAAGCTAGTGGGCAATATTATATTGATGCTTGCAGTGTGTTTCTGTATAGACGGTGTATGTCTGTATGCACAGCAATATGAATTCAATATGGCTGCCATTTTACATTGAAGGGTAGGCTAGGCTCAACACAGACTGACTTGCTGGAGCTAGGAGATACTTCTCATGTTTGAATTCTAACAATATGCAAGTAATATATTAATTGCTGATTGTTGACAAGCTAGATTTTTAAAATTTCTACCTTTTATTTGATGACAGTAAGAGAGCACAGTCAGTTGTGAGAATGCATGTAAGGAGATACCAAGAGATAGCGTCCAAAAGTAATTTTCCTCTAAATTTGGGAGTGCAGAGTGCCTCGAAAATACATGCATAAAGAAGCAGATGTCTAAACCGAAAAGGTGCTTAGTTTGTACAGATATTAGAAACTGATTCAGTAGTCATTTATGAATATTCAAACCAGAACTGCAGATTTTATTAGTGTCTAGGTTATTTTAGATCGTATTTGATGTAATGACTTGAGTTTGTGTCTTTTTCTATTGTTTACAATCATGAAAATGTATCAAACACAGGCCAATTCCAAGTGCACAATCAATGGAAGTTGTAGTAAGACAAGGTATAATTTCATACAATGATTTTATTGTTGGTGCACACTTTAGTAATAAGACAGCATTAGGCCATTGAGGTCACTACTGCCAAATGTATAATACTTGATTCTCTTTTGTCTTGATAAAATAGTTAGAATATGACAAAATCTGGGCCATGGAATCTTCTAGGAGTAGTCTGGCATATCAGTGTTACATTATTTGTCTTGTTTTTCTGGGCTGCCCTTTTAGCCCCTCATATCCCTCTCCAGGACTCACAACCTCAAAGTCTTAGTTGATTCTATGGACTGCCACATATGTATGGAATATATTTCATGTCTCTTTAATCTCTCGAAAGGGTCAATAACCAATGTTCATATTAGAGACATAGATGTTTACTTTTGATAGATTTCTTTAGTGCAAGCAAAACTTGCACAATATTAATTTATCCTGGTAGCTCTTATTTTTCAATCAATCTAATAAGGAATTTGAATTAACCCCCCCCCCCCCCCCATCTTATTAAATAAATCCTGACTGCAGAATTTCAAATATATTACATAATATTATTTGTCATCAAGGAATTAACTTATAGTGTAGAATCTTAACCTTTCCCATATGTTTAGCTCAAATTCTCAATAAAATGTTTAGAGGTTTCTATGAGTGATAATAGAACTATCACTTGAGTATATGTACATTTTCCTTCTCTTACAGTGAAGAAGAAAAAAAGCAAGGCATTGCCTCAAAGTGGAAGAGGAGTATGACTGACACGAATTCCCCTGAAAGAGCTACAAAATCTGACCTAGAAGCACAAGAAAGAAAAAGAAAATCTCCGACAAAATTAGACAGAGCTCAGAAACATCAACAATATGGAATCGTTTTTAAGAAAGACATAGAAACTAAAGAGAAATCAAAAATTACATTCAAAATCAAACCTAAAGGTCTCTCTGGGTTGGTGTCCTACTCTGATGACTCTGATACAACAGACTCGGATACAATGGATCTTGGAACTAAGAGCCCAATGCAGTTTAAAATTAAGAGAGACTTAGAAAGAATGAATCCATTGGAGAGGAAGAGTCCTTTAGCAGAGAGTATTGGGAAAATTTCAACCTCAAAGCAAGAAAAGATAGCAAAACTTTCACCTGTCAGCAATAGTTTACAATCTAAATCTGAGAGTGGTGATAACAAGGATTTTTCAGACACATTGAAATCTAAATGGGACTCCCCAGATAGTCACTCACACATTAGCCTATATGGCAACATTGATGTGAGTACAAGTGCAACACATTTAAAGGAAACGGATAGAAATAAAGATGCAGCTAAGAAAGAACTAGATGTTAATAGTGGCGAAAATTTGAGCAAACAAGAACAATTAAAAGACACTGCAAAAAGTAAAGGTAGCAATGATACATCTAAAAAGGATTTTTCAAGGCTAGATGCTTTGAGCCAACAAATAGAATCTAACAAAAAGTATCAGAATTATAAAAAAGAACACTTGCTTGAATCTGAAAAGAGTAAACATAAATCAAAGGAAGATAGGTCTCAAAAAGATCTTTCGAGAGAAAAACACAATTCTGAGACAGAAAAATGCTCTCAAATAGTTGAAAGATCCAGGTCAAGAGATAAATATGATAACTCAGAAAAATGTGTGCCTAAATCAGATGGATCAAGATCAAAAGAAAGAAGATACAGTGAGAAAAGTCGTAGATATTCAGAAAAAAGTGAAAAAGAATTTGAGAGTGAATATCAAGAAATGGATAGACACAGATATCAAAAGAAGTATTCACACAAACATGAGGATTTTTCACCAGAAAGAATGAAAGAAGTGAAAATATATTCAGAAGACAGTGACACTGAAAGAGAAAGAAAACAGAGATACAGAAAAGGTAGTAGTGATTATGGAGGTTATCAAAATGAAAAATGTTACAGGATTGAAAAAAAATATAAAGAAAGGAAGTCAAGAAAGTCAAAGACAAAATCTGATGAATCCGACAACTCATTTAGTGAAGGGGAGTCAAGTATTAGCAGGGAAAGACACAATAGCAAGTCGAAATATTGGGATAGGTTGCCTCCTGAAATTGAGAAGCATAGCAAAAGTAGGCATGATATAAAGAACAATGAAAATAAAGAAAGCAGAAGAAAGTATGACTCTAAAGATAGAAGATCAGATACCTCAATAGGTTTAGATGATAGCTTTGGAAATGAACACGATGGTCATAGACAAAAAACATATAAATCTTATGGCTATTCGTCCGAGGAAGAGGGTGACAGATATGAATATGGTACTAAAGAAAGACATGGAAAAAAATCTAAAGCAGAGGAAGTGCATAAAGATGAAAAGCTAGGAAACAGGAGCCAACATTTGGAAGGTGAACACACGAAACCAGACAGTTGTGAAAAATATGATGGAGAACATTATTCTGACAAAAAGAGGAAAAGACAAAAGTCCTCTGAAGATAGTTCTACTCAAAAAACTAGTAAAATAAGGCATTTGCAGAATGAAGATGTAATGAAAGAATCAAAATCTGGTAAGCGTTCGAGGAAAAACTCAGCTTCTGAGGACCCCTATATGAACCAATCTATTGTCATGGGCAGTGTTACTGACAAGGCAAATAGGGATAATAAACAAAAAGATAGGACTGACAGAAATAAGAAAGAACTAGGTGAGTCTTTCTCATCAAAATTCTCTTCATCTTCGACCTCTTCATCAGGAAGTAGCTCAGATTCAAGTGAAAGTGAAAGCAGTAGTGATGAAATTGAAAAAGAACAATGTTCCAAAGTAGAAACCAAGAGCAGAAAGAAAGTGTTTAAGTTAGAGGATAGGAAGAAAGAAGAAGCTCACAGTCGTGGTCAGTGTGGTGAAAATGTCAAGATCTCCAAGATTCGAAAAGCTAGTCAAAAATCAGGTAGAAACTTGTTTTTCAGATTTGGAAACATGACATGAAAAGTCAATGACCATATGAATCAATTGTCATTGCTAGGTCCATATAAACCCCACACTATCTTATTTGTCCCAGCATTGGCCTCAGACACTAGCCATTTGTTAAATCATTTTTAACATGTAGACTGTAGGTACTAATGAATAAGAAAAGATATGATCAGGCAAGGTTTTGAGACGGAGAAAGATTCCAGAGAACCATACTCATGAAATATACATTTTTCTTTTCTTTATGTTGTTCCCGCAATTTTGGCTTTTGTTTTTTTGTAAATTTATGAGCAATTGTATTGTATCTATTTCTATATGTAGTGGTTTGTTTGCTCTACTGTAGCTTTTCTAAAAAGCATTCTGGATTATCAATAATCATGATCGAGTTCTTGCCAAGGCCAGATTTGTCTGAATACAGGATATGGTAGACTTCACATAATGGACTAGCTACATTGAGATAGGTCATCTAGAACAAATCAGTCTTCTAATATAAAAAAGTATAGCTTTCATTTGTTTTCTAATTCATTACACTGATGAATTTATCTTGATTAAAAATTTTAATGCATTTTTTGTTTATGTTTTAGATGGTGAAGTTGTGTCAAAAATAATCAACATGCCTGCTGTACCTCTTGATTCTATACATCTACCAGGAGAAAATTATCCAGAAAATGATCAAGAAAAGAGGTTTGTGGATTATTTGATTCCTATTTGTCATTAATAACAGTCTGTGAGAGATTTGTTGATGGTATGAGCTAATATAATTTTTGATGTGATGTATTTAAGCCCATTGTCCCAGTGGTAGCTGTAGAAAATATTGTACCGACAGGATAAAATGTCTTGCCAAGCTTTAAAAAACTTGAATTTTATCGAGAAGGACGGAATAATCATAATACTCATAAAATATTTTACCAAGTTGACTATTTAAGTAGCATTATTTGTTGATTTCAGTTTGATTTGAAAAGGTAACATACTTCTCTTTAATTTTCACATAGGTCTAATGAAGCAAAAGAGAAAAAGAAAGCAGAACAATGGGCCAAGTCACCAACTGAATCACAACATTATAAATGTAAACAATTAGTAAAGGAAGATATCCAGCAGGAATATAAACATACTGAAAGAGAAGTGCCAGTGAGAGAACTTTCAGAGCCAACTTCAAACATTAAGGGAGAGACTATTTCCCAAAATGAATCCCAAATAAAAATGAATCCTAATCAAGAAAAGAAGGATGTGTCAAGGACTAAAATTCTATTTTCGCTTGGTAAAACAAGTAAACTTGTAAAATCACAGTGGAGTTCAGATTCAGAATCAGACAATGATGTCAAATCTTCTAAAACAAGACTTTTAAATGAATCAGTCAGAAAATCATTGTGTGATGATGAAGACAGTGGGAATGACATACATAAAGCACCAATAGAAAATGATGTGAAGAGATATGACAATGATAGAGAAAAGTTAAAGGGCTCAGGGGATGTTTCAAAATCCCCACAATATGACAGTAATAACGGAAAACTGTGGTCTGAGAATAGGATAAGAATAAGTGAAAGTGAGCATGAAAAGATACAACGTTCACCTAATCAAGATGTCTATGAAGCACCAAGAAGAAGGCAATCATTTAGAGAATATGATGAAGGCAAGAAAGATAGTCATTCAAGTGAAAGAGACCGACAAAAACATTTAGAGGACAGAGACTCGGTAAGGTTTTCAAAAGACAGTGATGGAGAAAGATTTTCCAGAGATGGAGAAAGGTACACTGGAGACAGAGATGGGGAAAATAATTTTAAAGAGAGAGAAACTGATAAATATTCAAGAGATAGAGATAGAGAAACTGATAAATATTCAAGAAGCAGAGATAGAGAAAGATATTCAAAAGAGAGAGAAAATCATTCTAGAGACAGGGAGACTGATAAGTATTCAAAAGAAAGAGACAAACACAGAGGAAAAGAGAGGCCTGTATCAGGAGATAGGTATAATACATCAAAGGAAAGAGAAAGACCCCTTTCGGGAGATAGGCAGGACAAAGATAGGTCACCACACACATCTGGAGATCATGACGAGACATATTACAAAGGGAAGCAGGACTTAAAAGATGACAGGGAAAGAAAACTCTCAGGGGATAGAAAGGATGACTCTAGAGGAAGATATAGGAGAAGGTCCAGTTCAAAGGGATATGAAAGGGATGAATACAGAAGAAGTGATGCATATGGAAGGAGAGATAGAAGCAGGTACAGGAGGACCTCTCCACACTATGATGACAGAAGAAGAGAAAGAAGACATTCCCCGGACCGTTCATATCATAGTTTTCACCACAAGTCCCCATACAGGCGGGATGAATTTGGCAGAGATCTTAGCAGATCTGAGGTATCGTCAGAGAGGGAACATGCAACAATTATAAGAAAAAGAAGTCCAACACCAGACCAGTCAGCTGAAGTGATGGCCAAAAAGATTGAGGATAAGGTAGCAGAACCTAAAACTGCTACATCTTTAAATCTTGAAACAATTCCTTTACCACCAATTTCAATACCTTTACCAACAGACCTGGATGAAATGACACCTCCAGATACTGTTGAGGAGTGTAATGATTCAAAGTCATTACCTCACCCATTGGAAGAAATAAAGTTAGATAAACACATGGAAGAAAAAGTGACCAAAGAAGAAGAATTATATGACCCAGAAAATATCAGTGATATGGATATGAGTGACAGTGAAGCTGGCTCAGGAAATATAGACATAGGCCCAAGTGATGAAGAGGATGAGCCCCCACCACCACCACCACCTCCACCACCACCCCCTCCTGCCCCCATGCCTTCTCAAGGGGCTGAAGATGTGGTTGAACAGGTTCCAGAAAAGCTATCTCTATCAAGTAGTCAATCACAAGGTGAGAAAGAGGAAAAGAACAGTTCACAAGAGTCACAAGTGAAAATCCAGTTTAGATCTCTTTCAAATCCATCAGTAAAACTCACTATTCCATCACTACCTAAAAAAATTACGTTTGCCATGAAGACTGGCCCTAGAAAAGTAGACCCTGCTCTTAGCAAGGTGTTTGGAGAAGATGAGGAAAAATCTTCATTATCAAGAGTAAAACTGAAACCGTTTCCAATTTTTGAAGAAAAGGAGGATGCACCAATTGACCATGCCAGGGCAAAAGCTGCTGAAGTTGAGGCTAATATTCTGTCAGCAACAACAGTTGTAAACAAAGCTTTTAAACCACTTACATTTGCAAAAACCAGTGAGAAAAGTGAAGAAGAGAAATTTTCTTCTGAACCCACAGTACCACAAAAAGATATAAACCCAACAGAATCACCACAAGAAACAATGAAGCCTATTTCACCACATGAAAGTGAGCCAGGTAGTGAAATTAAAATGTCAGCTCCGAAGTTTGAGCAAAATTTTGAAGCCTCTGACACTGGTGAACTGAATACATCTAAATCAGAAATAGAAGATGGTGAAATTCAAAGTGATAGGCCAAGTGATTTCAAAGATTCAGAAACTGATACTGAAAGGAAAAAAACGCCAAACTTGAATTCAGAAAAAAAATCAGATAATGAACAATGGGAAGAAATGACAAATTATTACTCATCTCAAGAAATCAAAGAGAAAATGTACAAAGAACAATCTCAAAGTGACATTGATGAACGGGATGGTTCATACTCAAGAGAAAGAGATGCAGAGAAATATCATGAAACTAAAGATCGTAGCAGAGAAAAGGAAAGACATGATGATGGTAGATATAGAGATAGAGATCCCCATCACAGATCAAGAAGTAGAGATAAGGACCACCATCACAGATCTGGAAGTCGTGATAAAGACCACCATCACAGATCGGGAAGTCGTGATAAGGACCACCATCACAGATCGGGAAGTCGTGATAAGGACCCCCATCACAGATCGGGAAGTCGGGATAAGAACCACCATCAGAGACCTGGAAGTCTGGATAGACATAAATCTGGAAGTAGAGAACGAGACCACCATCACAGATCTGGTAGCAGGGATAGGGATTCATCTTATAAAAGAAAAAATAGTCGGTATGAAAGATCCAGAAAGAGATACGAGTCAGAATACTCAGATGATGATCATTATGATAGATCAAAGAGAAACAGGGATTCTCCAGAACATGACAGGTATCACAGACGAAGCAATCGAGATGGGGAGAGAGAACAGTATAGAAGTAGGGACTATGAAAAGGAACATGATAGGGAGAGAGAGTATGAAAAGGATAGAGAACGTGACAGGGATAGATATTCTAATAGAGACCGTCACAGAAGAAGAAGTAAAACACCAAGTGCAGACCATTATAGAAGAGATGATTCTTATAGAAGAGATAGAGATCGGGACAGATATAGAGATAGAGACAGAGAGGGAGACAGACATAGAGATAGAGACAGAGATAGGGATAGAGATGTAGAAAGAGACCGGGATAGGGAAAGGGACAGAGAGCGAGAAAGGGACAGAGATATAGGTAGAGAAAGAGGAAGAGATGAATACAATAAAAGGAAAGACAGAGATGATCGCATTGATTCACCTGGAAGGTCAAGAGGTGGTCGCTATGGTGATCATGACTCTAGGTATGACTCGGAGAGAAGCAGAAACAGTGATCATGATAGAGACTTGTCTGGCTCTAGAAGACCAGATTCTTTACAAGCCAGTCGTGATGGGCGTTCTTATGGATGGGCTGCTTCACAGAGAGAAATGAAAGATATTGGTGCTTATGATAAAAAGGCAAAGAGGTCTCACCCTCTTGATGATTTATCAAATATTCCCTTACCTATACAACCAGGCACACCAGGTACTCCACCTTTATCAGCACAAGAAGAAATGGGTATGTTACCAGATATGTCCTACCCTGAAGCTTCGCAGCTTCACCCACAGGGCTATATAAATCAGTATGAAAAGGGACATGACTATCCACCACCAGATGCTACACATGATCAATATCCTACGCACAGACCATACCCATCTGAGGTACCACCAGTCCCACAGTATCCACCAATGCACCCACAGTATGCAGGGGCACCACCAATACCTCATGATCAATACTCGGAACATATGGCTCCAACATATCATCAAGGACCTATTCCACAGGAACAGTACCCTGGACATAGGCAATATATAGAACCTCACCCTCCGGGTGTTGGAGAGGATGTTGGCTTTTCAGGTTATGAGCAAGGAAATACTGCTGATATTGAAACTGTTGAAATGGAAGATGTAGAAAGTGGGAAATCTGAGGGGACTTCATCATTCTTTAAACCAAACCAAGGAAGAAAATATGGCAATTATCCAACTATGCCAAAACTTGATTTAAGTCCAGAACAACTCTTTCCAGAACCACCAAGAAAGAGAATTAGTAGATTTGACCAACCAGGTGAAACTGGTAGATCTAATTTACTTCAAATCCCACTCCCTGCCCCTGCTTCTTATGACAAGTTTAATATAGAAGAAAGTGGGTATGGTTCATCTTCACAACCCCCAGAATTCCATACTTCAACCCTTTCTGAAGACCAAGATAATTCAAACTCTATGTCTGAAACTCAGGACCAAGTTGATGATTCAAATCTTGAGATTCCAGACAAATTCAAACTTGAAAAAGTAGCCCTAGTACTTACAAAAAAGACTGCTGAAGATATTCTTACTTCAAAACAGAAGAAGAAGGGAAAGAAAAAGAAATCCGGTTTTAAGGGAAGTGGTAATGACAATTCTGAAACAGATAGTGTGAATGGGGATAGTTCATCAGCAAGTAGAAGAAGAAGTAGCCGCATAAAGTCAATTGAAGAGAAACGGGAGATAGAAGAAAAAGAAAGACGGGAAAGAGGAAAAAATGAGGTTGAAGAAAAGATAAAACTGGAAGCTATATCTGCTTCTGGGGAAAATAGAGCTGAAGTAAGTAGCTCTTTGGATGGATCTGGAGACACTAGTGCTGTGAAAGATTTATCAGTTCCTGAAGTCAAAAGAGAAGAAATTAGTCCTCTCAGACCAGAAAAATTGAAATCTAGATGGAGACGCTGGAGTGCACAGGAATCAAGTGAGGACAGTGATATCACTCATAAACAAGCTATATCATTTGATACGATGCTAGCAATTAAAGAGGACACTGATGAAAACTCAGAACCTTCTGGAAACAAACCAGATTCTTCCAACTCCACACCTCAAGTAAATATGGATAAACCAGACCAACCTGCAGCAAAAGAAGTTGAAGTAAAGAAAGAACCCAAGATGCCACACTTTGAACATTTGCTAGACAACAAATATCTTTCAGAAAGGTACTTTTATTGACTATCTGTAATGCATTTTAAAGTGTTCATTGATAATGCAGGAAATTTTAGCCTATTAGATATTGTAATTATTGAATAACAGATTTTCGTTTTTTTTAATGTAAGGAAAAATACAAAAGCCAAAAAAGAAGCAAAACGTATGGTATGTGACTGTACAATGCCATCTAAAGAGGACCTAATGATGGGATTTGATGCATGTGGAGAGGACTGTCTTAATAGAATGCTTATGATAGAATGGTGAGTGGAACCTCTACAAAGTTTTGATGATGAACACATATTGTGTTCCATGATGTTAGATGTTTATGCTGAATCAATTTTTTTTTGTATGAATTGCCTTTACTTTTACATTTTAGTGGTTCACGCTGTCCCTGTGGTGACATGTGTACAAACAAAAGATTCCAAAGGGTTAGTGCATTTTCTATTTTTAATGGATTGTATTCTTGTAAGAAATTAAACTTTTTAAACTCTGTTTATAAATGACAGCCAACAATAGGCAAGTTTAATTACTAGCCTCATATGGGTAGTTTTGCCTATCCATCCTTAGATGATGACTAGTATTGAGCAATGTCTCTATCATGGCCAAATTGGACAAGAAGAGAAGTTTATTTTATATTTATTCCATTGTTTAAGTAGACTTTTAATGTATGTTCACAATTTCTTTGTAATAGCATCAATATGGAAGGACTGCACCATTCAGTGCTGGTGAAGACAAGGGCTGGGGACTAAAAGCTGCAGGAGATCTCGATGTGTGAGTACTGGCACTACTGATTTTGTAAAACAAATCTTTTAAATGAATCTGAGGCCTTTTTAAAACAAATATTCATATGGTTCATAATTGTTACTTTTTATTCAAAACATACCTATTCTAAATTTAGAAGTTGAAAAGATCTAGTTTCGAACAAAAATTATCGAAAAGCAATAAGGAACTAAAATGGATAAAGTTATTCCTGCTTTTTATATGCACAGAAATGAATTTGTGATGGAGTATGTTGGCGAAGTCCTCGATTTCCGGGAATTCAAACACAGATCTAAACGCTATGAGAAAGAAGGACAGCACCATTTTTACTTTATGGCTTTAAATGCAGATGAAGTCATAGATGCTACTAAAGCTGGCAACATTTCAAGATTTATCAATCATAGTTGTGATCCAAATTGTGAAACTCAAAAGGTAGGTTGATGTATTTTGAAGAAATACAATCATTGAATATTTGCTTCAACCTTTTGCATACTAAAGCAACCACATTGAAATGTAATTGTAGAAATTGACTGCAGAAGGCTCTATCATTATTAAACAGCTGACATTTATTTGGAGAAAATGGTGAACAAGAAACCAGCTATGGCTTGAAAGTTGTTTACATAATTTCATTGAAAAATAGTACTGTTTGTTTCATTCATTTAACTATTTCTGCTCATGTTTCTAGTGGACTGTAAATGGTCAGTTAAGAGTTGGGTTTTTTACAAGAAGAGATATACCTGCTGGAGAGGAGTTAACTTTTGATTATCAGTTTGAAAGATATGGGTAAGTTAAAGAAGTAGATTTAAGACAAAATTAAAGATACTAATTTATGGACAGGCTTTTTAATGTACCATTTTTATTCTGGACATGACTCTATAATAATAGTGTTAAAGAATCTGATGTCATTGTTGTGTTTTTTAATTCCCTATTCAACTGGATAGGGATTTCCATAGACTTATTGATTGTCTTGTCTGAAATAGATGTGAGAAATCCATAGTTTTGATTAATTACATTTTGGTCAATTCTGTTCACAGAGAAGAAGCACAAAAATGTTACTGTGGTGCAGAAAATTGCCGGGGATTTATTGGGATTTCAAAGAATAGGAAAGACCCTGAACAAATTGAAGAAGAACGAAGGATAAAGAGAGAGAAAAAAAGAGCTGAAATTTTTGATGATGTGCTAGTAAGTACATAATTTACCTGCTACGACTCTGTTGTGTATTTTGCTTAACTTGTAGAAAATTGCTCTTTACAGATATCGGTAAGATGTTTTTAGACTATTGGCTTTTTTTGAATGATACTGTACTTATTCAAAATAAATTCAGATGATGCCAGTGTCAAAAAACGGATTTTAAATTCATTAAAATCCTGATCACATTTATAATTTTCAGTTTGATGAAGACGTCCAAGATATGGTAGACTTGAATGGCCTGCGTAAAAAAGATCATGTACTCGAATTTGCCAGGCTTATGGTTAGAGCAGAGTCAACTGAACAAAGAATGAAGATGTTACAAATTTTAAAGGTATGTCATTGTGAATATAATAGTAGATTTGAAAGTAAAACTTTCCTTATGCACAGTATGTATGTAAAATAATGATAAAACCGCATGTCATTGTGATACATGCATTTGATTTATCATGCATTGTTAAGTTGAAATTTTTGATCTCTGAGCCTCTCTTGTCACATCACTCCTTTTTATTTTTTACCATAACTGGAACTCAATTTGTGAAGGACATTGTTTACTTTATTAGGACACTCATGAAAAAGCTTGCTTGAGACTCTTTCTGGACTATCATGGTCTTGATCTTCTGTGGAGTTGGATGGTTGATGTTCCTGCTCAAGATGTAGAATTAAAAATAGAGGTAAAGGATGGTTTTTTGATTCAATTGGAAATATTTCAGTCTGATTAACAAATAAAATCAATATGAATAAGCTGCTCTTCATATAGCTTTTATTTATAAATTTAGTTTTCATGTGTCACCAAGAGGAAAGCAAGAATTTAGATGGTCAAAACTTTAAAAAAAATAAAGAAGCATGATTATAAAGTATTTTTTGTAACTTTCATTCTAGCTACTTGTGATTTTGAAAATGCTGCCTATTACCAATAAAACAATTCTTCAAGAAAGTAAAGTACTGACAGTTGTCCAAAAATGGGCCACACAAATTGCTGAGCATGTAGCCTCACAGGAACAACCAACTAAATCTATAGACACAGATGCCATTAGCACAAGTGAATCCAATTCTAGATCTCAAACTCCTATCTCTATTAAAGAGACACCAAAAAGTAGCCCGACAGTTACCCCCTCAGCAACACCTAGTCAAAACTCAAGTGATACACCTGCAACAGACACTCTACCTCTACCTCTACCTCATAAGAAGAAGAGACTTCTTCAGAGAGCTCTGGCTGACGAAGCTAGTAGTTCTGAAGGTGAAATGTCAGACTCCAAGTCTGTAATTCACAACTCGAACACACCTATTCACTGTGAAGCTGTGACAGTAGAACAAGCTGAAAAATCAGATGCAAGTGAAGCAAAGGATACTGGATCGAAAGAAGACATAAGCGAGGCTGAAGTTGAAAGTGAGGCGGAAGTCAAAGTTGAACAATCATATATTCAGAATAATGAACTAGAACAAAGTCATAAAGTCGAATCAACAACTCAGAACAAAGAGGATGTAGGTGAATCTGAAATGCCAATAAAAGAACAGGATAATAACACATATGAGGATGGTGGAGAACAAAGTGCTACAGATATTACAGCTCCAGAAGGTATTGAAGAGAACCAAGAAGAATGCAAACCCAAAGATACTATTTTAGGTTTTGCATCAGAGCTTCTGGATAGTTGGAGTTCATTAAAGGTATGAAAAGTTTGTTAGTATTCTGACTGTAAAACAAACAATACTTAGCATATTGATAGTTGTATTTTGTAATGGGTACAATGTTTGGTTTAGACATTTTTGGCTACTAAATTATATAGCTGCCTAAGTGGTCAATTTGCAACTTGCACCAATGCTATCAAAGGTAAACAATAAAACTATGCTCCCTTCTTAAATATTGAACTTCTGAATGGAAATACTACAAAAGATTATAGGAGCTTCATTTTAACAAAAAAAAGTTGTGGATATGATGTGATAAATAATCCTGAAGTAAGTAAGGACTTGTTTGACATTTTAAGCAAATTTTTTAAATGGTGGCATGCGAAAAGACAAATGTGCAACAAATAAAACATTAACCTGACTTTTGATTGGACATTCTCTGAAGGAATTATTTCTTTTCTGTTGATAGGTTTCTAAATAGATCACTGGGTAACAAATATTAATTTGTGTATTTATTTTGATAAAACATTTTAAAGTTACTCATTGAGGCTTGATTTTTTTTTGTAGGAGATTTTCAAAATTCCAAAGATAGTTGCTGAAGAAAGAAAAAAAACAGAGAGAGAACTTGGTGAGTAAATGGTGTTGATATAATTCAAGAAAAACTTAACAGTAGTTTTTCATGATGGTTACTTTTCAAATTTATTTGATCAACCATTTGATTTAAATTGTGTATTTTTTTCTCTCTAAATGTCTTCAGATGGAAGAAGCAAAGATGATAGGCGCGACAGATATTATGATGACACATATGGAGGTACATCTGTGCTTGTCCTAATGTCTGCCTGTCATTTTATATGCCATCTGTCTCTTCTTTTATATAATTATATATATATTTATAGTTATGAAAAAGTCAGTGCAAACGTAAAATGACTGATTGAAAGTGATATGATTTATTGATTTCTTCTACAAATAGACATCCTTTAGATAGTTCTCACAAGGAAAGTGTTGATTCAGCACTGTATACTAGCTTGCTTATTGCAGTAGATTGAAGTTGAGCTTATATATTAATCAGTATATTTGACACAATTCAATGGGAAAAAAAGAAGCAATAAAGCTTTTTAGATTGCTTGCTTGTACATAACATTAACTAAGACCGCCGACTTCAGTTTAGACACAGGACTAGCAAACAATACTGTTAAAGCCTACTGTAAATAATCATAAGAGGGTTTTGTTTTAAGAAATTTTGTCTTAATACCATTCCCAACAAAACTGGCCATATGGGATGAGTACTGACAACTAAATAACATACATCTACATGTATTTACAAAAGCTTTTGTACAAGATGTACAAATTTTTATGGTGGGTTTTGTATATTATTTGATGGTAAAATATCTTTCAATTTGTCTCAAGTTTATGCAAAATAGATGTGCTACATACATACTGTATGAGTATTTCTGTACTTCCGCAATAGTTTGACAACATTTCTCAAAAGAGCAGAATATAGGAACAAAGATAAAATCAAATGTCTTGGAAGAAACCCATTATCCCAGGTTTTATTTATTGCTTTACTTATCTTTCGGCACTTGAATGTAAAAATCTAATACATTGCTATTTTGAATGTTTTCTGTCTTTTCCTGTTGCACTTCCTTGGTTCTAAATGGCTTTTTATATCCCTATCTCCCTTGACACTCCTTTACGGAATACAGGGGGAAAAGGGAAAGCATGATAATTTTTATGGGTTGTGAAAATCTTTCTAGATATGTACAGAAGCTAACAATTATACATTGAAATTGTTTCCTCATATCTACCAGTCCAGTATATTAATTTCATGGATTTTACTTAGCCAAAAGATATTTTACTTCATAGCTTTACTTCCAATTTAAAACTAAGACTTCTGTAATTGAATTCTTGATAATGATTTTAAATGATAAAAATTCACCTGAATCTTGTGTTTCATATTTACAGACATTTCAAGAGACTCTGATAGAGATAAAAGTCGAAATAGAGATAGAGACCGAGATAGAGATAGAGACAGAGACAAGGACCGTGGTAGGGATAGAGATAGAGAAAAGGAAAGAGAGAGGAAGAGGTTAAGGGATGATTCACCTGACAGCTATCAGAAATTCAACGAAAAAAGATTCAAACGGGAAAGTCGCTGGAATCGGAATGATGATGAAGATGATGAATTCAAACCAAGGTTAGATGCTTGTTGATAACTAAATTTGTAGTGAAACCATTTAAATTAGTCGTTTTTTTAGATTCATTGGATTGAATTGAAATGTGACTTTCTGGACCTCTACCATAAGAAATATCTGTGTGCAAGAATTATTTGGTACAAATTTATCATGGCACAAGCCTACAGTAATAACTGGAAACTTGATTTTTAGTTACTAACTATTCTTAGCCTGTGTACTCACTACATCAAATTTCCCTCTTTAGAAAAGTTCTATTGCCAACACCACCAAAAATGTCAAAGGAAGAAAGAAGACAACTTTTTGAAGCACAAGTTAAGGCTCAAGATGAAATGGAAGAAAGAGAAAACCTGCTCTATATTCAGCAACAAGAACAACTGGCAGCAGCATATGGCTACTATGCTGATCCCAGCTTGCAGTTCCAGGACCCAAATGCAGCTTATCAGGACCCAAATATGTTCCAGGATCCTAGCACCATCCCCATGCAAGGTAAATATTTATGAAGTCATTGTAGTAAATACCACAGATAAAAAATTGCCACTTTATACTATTCAGTGTTGAAAGAGGACTTACTATTTGCATTTTGAAAGGCATAGAATTACAAACTGATCTATGGTAAAGTTATGTTTCTGAAATTTGAATGACAATACATGTATCAAGTTGTTATGTTACTTACAAATAATCTACAAAATAACAGCTCATAACAGACAGAAATGGAAAAAGATAGTTTAACTTGTCATGTTGAAACCTTGGTAATCTACAAGTGAATTTGGATTGTGTTTTTTTGTTGTGTTAGCAGAAAAGATATTTTGATTGTGATTTATTTTTCATTTTCAGTGGACCCAATAACAGGCCAACTAATTCAAACACAGCCTAGTCAAGCCATGGTGGTCGGTGCAGATGGTCAGATGTACCCAGCACCAGCACCAGCCCAATCCCAATTTAGTGATCCAAACCAACCTCCCATGGTGTTCCCTTCACAACAAACCTATCCTGTAAGTACTTGAAATTAGAATAGAGCTGATTTATAACCAATTAAGAAATTAATCTAGCCATAACATCAGCTAAATTTTAGTTTTATCAATTTTGAAAGATCGTTTTTCAAGCCTTGTGCTCTTTGTTATTTTCGAAGGTTCAACCACAAACACAGTTTGTACAGCCCGGGCAGGTTGTCCAAGGCTCAGTTGTACAGGCAGTTCAAGCTGTACCACAGCAAGTGTATTACACAACCCCCCAAGGTAAGTATTTGTACTGAGTTCAATAACAAACCTTTTTAGTTTTAGTACAATATTAAATACTGAGACTAATTAGATTAAAGATTAAGTCTACATATATTTAAACCTGCCCCGTACTAGATGTTTCTGTTTATATCTTCTAGGTCAAGTTGTCGTCCAACAACAAGTACAGCAAGTACAACAACCAGTCTTTCAGGCAGCTACAAGTACAACACAAGTCTTGCAAGTCACAGATCCAGGAACATTGCAACAAGTTAGTTTGCTAAATATTAAATTTACAGATTAGAAAATACCAAAGTACTCGAGCTACTTTAGTCCAAAGCATTAATTAAATGTTATTACATTTACAGAGTCGGATAGCTTATTCGACAGTTTGGAGAAATCCTCCACAATTCACACTGTAAAAAAAAGTCACAAGTGCGAGTTTTAAATTATATGTTCTCTCTTCCTTTCTCCTCACAAAAGGATCAACCGGTAAACATTTCAGTCACTTTGTTTTGCTACTGTCCCTAATTTAATGCTAATAATGATTCCATGCTGCTATTGTATGTAGTGTTTGGTTTGATTCATTTTTCTTTATCCCAAACTTTGAATAATTATATAAAAAGCCACTCATTTATTTTTAAGTGCCGGTAATATTTTGCTTGCATCCCCATATTTTGCTTGGGAGCTCTCGAACCGGCCACTTATGATAAATAATTTGTGGATCCCAAATTTACACCAAAAGTAGACAATAGGTAGAATTTATGGGTTTCACAAATGAAATTTAAAAAAATTATGATACATGCAAAAAGTGAATAGGATTGACTGTTTTTTGTAACTCTTCATTGGCATAAAGAAACCTTCCAACCTCCACCTTCTTTAGTTTTCTTGTATGACACAGGTATTTCATTTCATGATTTATAGTGGGTTACACTCATTAGTGTCTTAATCTTATCCTCTAAAATCAGTAGATAATTATTATTTGTAGGAAGACTTTGTTTAGCTCTAGAAGTCTCTATCAATAAGTATTCTTTTGATATGAATGTAAAATTTTTGGGGTTTTCCTAGATCCTCCTTATTCTACATTTTGCTTGCTTACTTGCTTATTATCCTTCATGCCTTGAGGCATATGGAGCCAACGAACCGTTTCCATCTATCCCTATCCTTG